>JAVYIG010004661.1:0-155541 GCA_035222895.1 Strongylocentrotus droebachiensis
CACCCAACTGATTTTTAGAGTGCTTCTATTACCTACACTTAATATCTCTCAAGTATCCAACAATGGCTGCTTTACTGCTCCAAATTACACCCCAAATTATCCGGGGCACTTTAAGAACATTAATGCTCTCAAACCGCGTCTCGTGCAGACGTCGTTCCCAACAACATTTCCAAACTCTCATCACCTGTAATGTTCTACAACAGTCAGGCTCTCGAGCTCTGTTTTCCGACACCTTTTATTGCTATAGTTTATCCAAAAATGTGGTGCTTTCCTGCCCCATCGTTGTCTCTTGAGCAAAATATATTTTTTAAAAGCAATACCTTACTTCTTCAATGCGTACACAAGTACCATCTGTTTATCCTCCAAAGAACCTCGTTCAGCTGATAAAGTGGCGTCAAACTTTAGACACTTGAAGCCTGTTGGAGGGTAATACAGGTTGAATTATTAACTTGACAAGTAGCAGTTTGCCCCCACTGAAAGCTGAAGTACCTTTTATTTTGACGCCGCAAATCAGATCCGCAAACTACCTGCATGGTCATTAATCATTCTATTTTACGTGTTCTATATAATTGAACTTTTCCGTTTTTAATTTGATATTTTTATTATTACACTTATTTGTTAATGGTCCTCAAAATATATTTATCATTTGTTAGATATTTCACAATTCATAACCGCCTTATTTTCTTTCTCTCTCTCTCTCTCTCTCTCTCTCTCTCTCTCTCTCATTCCCCTCCCTAATCTCTCCCCCTCCAAGCTCCAAACTTTTTTCTTTCCCACCCCTCCCTTTCTTCTATCTTTTCCCCTCTTTAATCTCATTCACCCTCCCCCCTCTCTTTCTCTTCTCTCTCTCTCTCTATCTTTTCTCTCTCTTCTCTCTCTCTCTCTCTCTCTCTCTCTCTCTCTCTCTCTCTCTCTCTCGCTCTCTCTCTCTATCTGTGTCCCTGTCTCTCTCTCTCTCTCTAACATCTCCATCCACTCACCTTCTATCTCTCTATGCATCCTCTTTTGCTCTATCACCCTCTTATTGATATCAATATTTGATTGACATGTTAATTTTGTTTTACTGGAGAGCTAAGAAATCAGGCACATTATTGCAGTGAAAGGTCAATTATTATTGGTGAGTAAACAAGAGGAAAAGGGCTACTGGCGCCAATGCGTGTTGGAACATCTTCAAATTGGATCCGTTCTCGCTCTCTCTCTCTAAAAAAAAAGGATAGCTGTTGCATAATTACAACAACAACAGCAATAGCAAAAATATCAAAAACAGAAACAACAACAACATCAATAACCACGAACAACAGAAAATAAATAAGAACTCAATTATACGGCGATCTGCTGTTTTACACATTGTCACCACTCGAGTAGGCCTACTTTGTATACCACTCAGTTCCGAGAAAAACAAATACAGCTATTTATGGAAATTATTACTAATATGTATAAAAACCTGAAACTGAGTGTCAAACTGAATAAAGTGCTTAACGTATGATGATGATATTAGTATCAAAGTTAAGAAGTGGATAGACTTGAAGTGTATTGTAACAAATGGCTGTTAAAGGTGAATATAGACAAAACGAAAATGCAAAAGAGTTGCGATTGATCCAAATCAATCGTAAGTCCTCCAATCAATCGCAAATAAGTTGCGATTGATATCAACTCTTTGTAAGACGGGGCCCAGTAATAAAAGTGGAAAATTGTTAAAAGAACAGTACTTCAAGTTAAATGGTAAAACACAGAAGTTGTTCACCAGGAAACCTATTTAGGTCTCATCTTTAAAAGCTATGGTGCATTTAATGACACAATGGCGAATTTAGCAGAATTTAGCACCCCCCCCCCCCCCCCCAAAAAAAAGAGTTTTTATTAAGATTGTTCAAATCATTTGGGTATAACCTCCCTATCAAATATTAGAATAGCGACACAATTATTTGACCCATATAACAATGTTGGTAATTGGCCGGGATGATTGTCCAGGGGTTTTTGTCCTAGAACCGAAGTTTTCTAATAAATACATTTACAAATACAAATACAAATACAAATACATTTACACATACATTCAGTGAAGGAATGTTACCTTATTCCATACTTCTACAAAAATCTTGAAATCAACATCAATTTGATGGTCACGTGGCACACACGTTCAAAACAGTATTATAATTTACAGTGTGTGGAAAGTGTTGACGCCTTTAAATTTACGATCTGTTTATCAGGGTCATCATTTTCACCCTGATTCAAGACAGGAACCCTATGCTAAGGGTGTAAATATAGCTGCCGTGGAGTAATGAGCAAAAGCTTTTGGGGGGGGGGGCGGGGGAAAAGGGTATAATTTGCACAAACCCCGGAAAAAAACCCGAACATTCATGTCATTTCAGCAACATTTGTAAATGAATGTTACGGAATTAGAAATAAACCATGTTTTAATTTTATTTGGGGGCAATTGCCCCCAGCTCCCCCTCCATCAATACGCCAGGGGGCACGTGGTGGGCCTTTGCCTCCTATTGCATGGCTAATGGAAGGGATAGCAGAATAAAAGAGTGGAGAGAGATAGAGGGAGAGGGGGGTGAGCATAATACACTGCCCACTCCAACACCCTAACCTTAAACGATGGCAATGTTCCCTCGCATTTCATATATATCTAGCACCACCAGTGCCCCCCCCCCCCCCCTCTTTGTGGCATCGGTGCCCCTCAGTTGCCGGGATCACGTTACCCCATTGATAGTAATACACTGCTATCTGAGCAGAGCAATGCTTTCGTTCATGCATGCCACTGTAAGCAGGGGCGTTGATGTAAGTAGGGGGTGACGAGAGGTATTTTTTAATTGGAGGGGTGGGGGATGTTGGACCAAATTTAGCCAAGTTTCCCATAAACAAGAGGGAGTGAAAAGGAAGAAAATGGTTGTCAGATTTTCAAATTTGCCGACAGAAATATGAAACCTTTCAGGAAGAATAAGTAACACACAAACAAAGAATTCAAATATTATCAACTTGAGCTTCGGAAAAGCAATTAAATCTTAATAATCCCAATTTTACAAACAATATATTTCATTAATTTTCACTATTCCATTTGCTATGCAACAAATTGTCCATTCAACAACGCAATGGAGTTACAAATTTCCATTATCTCTTTCCAACTCACTATCTAGAAAGAGGAGAAATCCAATTAATTAAATAATCAAGTGATTTGAAATTACTTTGCTGGAAAAAAAAAACCTATAAAAACGGAACCAAAGTCTGTGACGTATCTTTAAAAGATGAGAGTACACGACCAAGTTAACAAATTTCCAAGGATATCTTGCCAGAAACGAAGAAACGAATCAATTAATTAATCAAGTGGTGTAACATTCTTATTAAAAGCTACGGTCCGCTGCTCTGTGACGTACTGTGATCTAAGAAATCGTTACAAATTTCATTATATACATTTCCAAATAACTCTCCAGAAAACGCAGAAACGAATCGACTGGTAGATTGAGTGATATGCTACATGGAAAGCTACACAATGAAGTGGAACATTTTCACAGTGCTGTTACCAACTCTCCAGAAATGATTAATTGATTGATTAATAAAATGGCGTGTTTAAACACTCTTGTAATAGCTATGATAACGAACCTCTTCCTTCCTCCCTCTCCTCCTCCTCTTCATTCACTCTTAACTTCTCCAGACTCATCAATTCATCGAGCCCCAGCGAAAAAATTCACAATGCAGTTACAACTAACTCTCCAGAAATGATTAATTCATTGATTAATAAAATGGCGTATTTTAACGCTCTTGTAAACAGCTATGCCTAACAAACCTCTTCCTTCCTCCCTCTCCTCCTCCTCCTCTCCCTTCTCCCCTTCTCCTCCTCCTCCACCTCTTCCTCCTCCTCCTCCCTCCCCTTCTCCTCCTCCTCCTCCTCCTCTTCCTCCAATCTCCCCTTCTCCATACTCATCAATTCATCGAGCCCCATTGCAGTAAACAAACCCCGAAGAGATGCGATCGCACCGTGCCCTTCCTACACACTTTACAATTTAACGCATATTCTAATCGGCAGGCGAGAAGAGCTGACTCAAACTTTACGGACGATATTTTTTTGTTTTCGCGCCTTTTCTAGACAAAAGAGGAATCTCGCGAGCATTATCATTGGTTGCTTCCTTTAATTGGTTTTGATATTTTTTGTCTGCGTTTCGATGATCGATTTGATGTACGTCATGGATTAAAAGTGGATAATATTACGTCATAACAAGTTTCCGATATATTTTCGACATTCTATCATCAGCAAGTCAGTTGAGAAAAATTTGTGACTGGCTTACAATTGTTGAAACCTGTGAATATATTGCAGTCTTTTAAACTGGACCTCTATTTTAAAGAAAGCGAATGTTAAGTTTTGAGGAAGCATGTAGCATAATTGTATACTTACATACGCCAAGGAGGTACCAGCTTGCTTATGCTAGGAACACTTTAGAGTTTGAAGAGGACATCTTTTTAAATGAAATTCTGACCTTGCTCATAACAGTTTTTAACGGCCCTCAAGATTCGAATAATATCGGACGGCATATTCCAACAGATTCATAATTTTGGCTTTATAGCTCGTGTGTATTATTGACGACCTAACAGGAAACATAACCAAGACTGAAGACGTGGACACAGATCTATATGAATATGAACTCGGGACATTAACTTCAAGTATTGCTTTATCAGTCATCACTCTTGGCTCGCTTCTCGAGTGGATATCATACCGCAGTAAACAGAAATATAACGGTTTGTTTATAAGAATGCTGTTTATTCAAGTGATCTGGTGGCGATTGTTCAAGCTGGTTTTGATTAATGCCATATGACGTTGATGATCCATATTTATAGATAATAATAGTACATCAGCACACTGAAATGTTTATGTCTGCAGTGTATATAGTTATATGTAAATGATTGATACTTCCCATGCCTTTTCAAGAAGTATAAGCATACATACTTTATCGGCAGTACATTTTGAGACGTTTTAGATCTTTGAAGCATCTTTTGAAAGGATAACAAGCTGGCAATACAAGATGGCCACACCAGTTTCACTCGACGTCATGCCATGCATAGCGGACACCGTATCAATCTCGTACACGAACGAAAGCAAGTTAAATCATTCAAACGAGACCGGCAATGACGGTGACGACGATGACGTAAAACAATGGGTATTCCTGTTCCTCACCATCGTCGCCATGGTCATGGGCCTGGTCGGCAACGTGCTCATCATCGGGGCCGTCTTCGCCGAGAGAAGACTGCGTGTGCTCAGCAATGCTTTCATCGTCAACCTCGCCGTTGCCGACCTCTTCGTGTCGACGTTCATCAACGCTTTCGCTCTCGTTGGTCTTTTTAAGGGGGAAGCTTACTTCGAGAGCCATTATCTACTTTGTAATTTCATTGGAGCAACTTGCATTATTTGGTAGGCACAGTTCGATTGTAAAATTGAAAAAAAAAATATATATTTTATTAATTCATTTTTGTTTTCTCCAATGAAGGAAGATTATTTGCAATACACTTAAACAAAGAAGAAGAAGAATAAAAAGAAGAAGAAGAAGAAGAAGAAGAAGAAGAAGAAGAAGAAGGTGGAGGAGGAGGAGGAGAAGAAGAAGGAGGAGGACAAAAGGGTCGTTTCATAACATTTCGTATTATACAAATAATACACAGCAGTAAGGGCGTTAGTGAAATTTACCCTCACAAGGTACCTTTGGAAGAATCTAACACGACCGAGTCGACAGCCGAGGGTGTTCAGGCTGTTTTACCGAGTGTGGGTAATTTACCTAATGCCCGATTAAAATGATGTGTATTATTTGTTTTATAAGATTATGTTTAATAACATGATTTTACTAATGACCGTCATTATCAAAATTACGTGTTAGGCAAAATAAATGCCTGGTCACGTGTAAGCTCTCAACCAATCATTTCATAATGATCCACGTCATCATCTTATGATACGATATAACCGTAATGATAGTGTAGGCATTTGACCTGATAGTGTGACGGCCGTTCTTTCTCAAAATTGCTGTCAGAAATACTGCCTAAATCAAAAAGGCTTATATCAACAAACCCATCAGGCAAATGTTCCCCAAATCTTAACGAGGAAAGAGAATATTGGAATTTAGAATTCAAATATTCGGGTACCTACCTCACTTCCCGAATAAGGTGGCGGTTGTCCGAATGTAACTACTTTTTATTAATAATATGACATTAAAAGAAAGATGATCGGAACGAGGACATTTTCTCTCAAGCTGAGAAAGAATGCAGACGCCATAAAATTATGCCTTTTAATGATATAGCTGTAACAACTTGTATAATTTTGATTTTACTGCAATTCTTTTGGAGGGAGATCGTCATCTTCCACAACTCCACCTTTTGGTTTTACTTTATGTCCTTAAAAAAACACCACTGTCTGGTCAATTGCCTTTTCTTCATTACTGACAACGATGGCATTCCCGACCTTTCTAAGTAATAATTCATCGTCGACGTCTTAGAGGTGGAGCTAATATTTACAACCTACGTTGATGGTGTGCGATAATAAAATAGCTTGTAAAACTTAAACTCTGGTAGTAAGCATCGTCAAATCGTCATTATAAATTATATTTTGTGACCTACTCTCATCAGTCATTGGTCGTATCCATGCTGAGCAACTGTGTCAATGTCATGAATGGTATGTCGTAATGACTGACGAGTCGCTCGGGTGAAATAAAGTTGTATTTTCAGACGGATACAATTAATATGATCGGTACGGATATATTACTTTTATCTATGTTTTCATGGTGTTGATTTGAACTACACATCTGTGATTATGTTTCCTGTTTCCACAATAAAACATCGCTTTACGTTTACTGTTATACTTGGAGATATACCGTGCCTCTTCTTCATCTCTTTCTTTCTCTTCATGTTTCTCTCACGTTACTCTGTCGTCGTTCACTATATCTTCCTAGCTTTCTCTACTATATCTCTCGTTTTCTTTCTTTCAGATCTCTCGCTCCCCCCACCCCTCTCTCTCTCTCTATCTCTCTCTCTCTCTCTCTCTCTCTCTCTCTCTCTCCATCTATATCCCGTTCTCCATCAATATCCTCCCCTCTCTCTTCTCTCTACCTGGTTCTCTCATTTTCCCCTTTTGTCGTTCTCTATTTCTTCCTGTCTCTCCTATTTCTGGTTTCTAATATCTTTTTCATATCAGCTAGTAAGTAATTTTCCTATTATCTACACATCGATCGAGAGAAGAAATTTTAATGAAATACTTTATCTCAATGGTTTTGAACCAAGGAACTTCTAATTGAAAGTCGGGAAAAATTTACTTTTGATAATTTCACATCTGGCTTTAGATAACCTCTTTAAAAGGTGTAAAGGTGTATAGATGTTGTGGTCTAGTGGATAAGCCACCGGACTACGGATCACAAAATAAGGGTTCAAGTCCCTTTCGTGGTACAAAATGTGCTTCGGAAAGATATAAGTCTACATTTGCCACATTTAATTGGCCCAGGTAAAGTCCTGGTTGGAATTAACTCCTTCAAATACTTGAGGGCTGTCATAAAAGACGAGCATCTAAGAGTGTCTAGTCTGACAGACATGATCACTACATGCACATGAACCCATGATTGTCATTTACTATCAACGTGACTGTAAATGATAGTATGTTATCATTTATTAATTTATGTTAATCTTATTCCATTCTCTCCACAGCTGCGCGTGTTCTCTCTGGTGTATTGCCTCAATAGCCTTCAACAGGTACATCGCGATCAGCCACCGGCTATCTTACCGGAGGATCTACAACAAGGGCAACCTTTGGATCCACCTGCTCGTCCCTTGGCTCGCAGGAGTCCTTCTGGACATCCCCAATCTGACCGGATGGAACAGCCACAAGTTCATCGAGGAATACATGATGTGCACTTATGATATCAGAGGTGATTTAAGCTACGTTCTTTTCTTGAAGATCATGGCGGTTGGGGTGCCGCTCGTGGTAATATCTTTCAGCTACATCGGGATATACGTCTACGCGCATTCGTCCAGTCACGAGCTCAAGAAGTTCGCGGGTTCGTCGTGCGTCAAATCGCAGGTCAAGAAGAAGCTGCGGCAGTCCGATGCCAAACTTCTCCGGTCGATATTCATTTTGGTCCTCGCGTATGCCATCTTCTGGTTTCCCGAAACGTTGCTGACATTAGTCGACCAGGCCCACGAGGTTCCTGATAGCGTGTACATGTCGGTGGCGTTCCTCGCGCATTTCAACAGCAGCGTCAACAGCATCATTTATGGACTTACGAACGAGAACTTCAGGAAAGGATACCGGAAGTTCCTTTTCGTCGTGTTGAAGTGTCGTCGCGTCGATTGCTCGTTCAACCCTGAGACGACCGGTATGGCCTCAAAGGTGTCCGCCTGCGAACACAATGGTCAAACTCACGACAAGAGCAGTCCTAACTTGGCAGATAAGTTTGAATACGTCGACCCAGACACTCGTAGTAGGAGAGAAGGACTGCAGTCTGCTCCTGGTAACATTTAGGCCGAAAAAAGGCTGTTATTTATTCAATTTTTTAATTTATTGGACTTTGATTTTTTTTTTTAATGAAATGGGAACCTGATTGCAAAGACGTGAGACAAATCAAAATAAGCTAATTTCAATAGCCTTGCCATCACCTTTAATTTGAATGTATAAACATGACAATGATACATTATGCAATCCGAAAATGATTACAATAGGATATAAAATGGGGTATTGAAATTGCCCTAGAGTTGATCTTTTTTACGAAAGTGGTTGCTGTCGTGTTTTGAGTATCTCGATGACAAATGTTTTTGTTTAAATTGTTTCCTCTTTTGAACTTCAACTTGAACTTTACCTTTAATTCGATGCGTTGTTTTCTTGCGCTAATAACCCTGGGACTGCAATTAGACCACTCATGCACAAGTGGATGCACTATTACTTTCGCATTCACCTTTTGTACGACGTCACTCAAACACGGCGCCTCAAAGATAATTATCACAGACTTCGCTAGTCACTGGCGCAGTGTTCCGTCAGCACATGATGTCTCGTATGCATGCAACGGGCATAACACGTGGCCGAAGCGTTGTATTGTCCTGGATGGATTCAATACACACTATCCACTCCATTGGGAACATTTCAAGTCTCCATCAAGACACGGCAGCGCATGCGCTAATTTAATGACGCTTGTTTCCTACCGTGTACCAATTTAACACCTGGATGGGGAGAAGCTAGGGAGATTAGATGTAGTGCATACGGACGGAGCTGGAACCCAATGCCCGATATAATTCGTGTGTAAGTGCCAGCTGCTTAAGGGAGACATGACCTTGTTTGCATGACCTTGTGGTTTCTATACGCAAATAGATAACCAGTCATATCATCAGGTTCAGTAGGCAATTGGTCTAGAAGTGAGGAATAATACACATTGAACACGAGGCTTCATAAACTGACGCTATACTACGTCATGCAGCATAATTATTATGATGCATGGCGTAGTAATGCGTCAGTGAAGGGGTGCGGTCTTTGACGTGCCATGCCATATTGTATTAACCAAAAAGTGAGTGTAATGTAAACAGTATACAAAAATTGCTTTGAAGTATTGGCGTATGAACTATTAGCTCACATAATATAGGCTCAATTAGCGCGGTTAATAACGCAATCGAATTGACGCATGGTGAAAAAGACTTAAAGGCACACTGTCCTACTTGTAGCTACTTGCTCCCTCTATATAAACAACTTCCCAAATCGGTGCCTGTTGGTCCCCCATGATCCTCTTTTTCTTATGTTAAATTAGAGCTGAGTTAATGAGATAGCCACCTGTCACAGTGACCTCGATGGCTCGCTGTGTGGTCTAATCCCTTCTAGCTGCAGTAGTAACGCCTACCTTTAATACAAGCGAGCATTTGACAAAAAATGAAGAAAAACAAAATAAGAAGATTGAGTATGTGTCTCGACACCTCATAAAAACATGCATCCCCAACGAGTTACGCCCATATATTCCTCCCTCCTCTTTCTCTCTGCTCTCTCTCTCTCCCCTCTTCTTCTCTTTCTCCTCTTCTTCTCTTTCTCATTCTTTATCCTTTTTCTCTTTCTCATTATCTTTCCCACCTCTTCTTATTGCGAGATTAATAGATTTTACATGAGTATTGAGATGTATTTTTTAATATCGAAATAAATGTTTTTGATTATGAACACGGCGTTAGCGATGATGGATTTCTGTGCGACTATAATTCCTTTATAGAGTGTGTCTATCATCATTATAATGTCTTTGTTGTGTTATAGTTAATACCCCACTTAAATTGCATACATTGAAAGTGGCGCTATAATATATGAGTCATTTAGACATCATCATAATGTCCGTGACGTTTATCCTTATGACTCAATGTCGTCTGAACATGTTTAATGTATCTGTTGTAGGCAAAAGACATAGACGAATTTGTTTCAACGCTGCGATTATGTACAAAAGTATTTTAATGAATTGAGGTATGGAATAAGTGACTACGTCCGTTATTATCTTTCTGTAATACCAACTGAGTGCCAATAGTTCGATATTTAATTTCATGCGAGTAAACATAAGTGACTGTATTATCTTCCATATACACGTGGCTAGAGAGATAACGTGACTCTGGTCTTACGTATACTGTGAAAAAGACAGTGGCGTAGCAATGTGTAAGGAGGCAAGGGGGATGCCCCCCCCCCCCCCCCCACCCTATCGAATGGTCAAAAGGGAAAGGGTGAAAAGGGAAATAAAAGTGAGAAAGAACAGGAAGGGGGATACAACGTGTAAATAGGATGACAGGTCCCCCCCCCAAACAAAACCAACAAAAAATCTTACTCGATTGCCTTGTTCATCTTGTGTTAAACACAATTGCCAAACATGAAAGTAAATAAGTGTCCGACCAATCATGGTCAACTATTGCAATAAAAGGTGATCATGATTACCGGTAGACAAAACATTGCCTAAGTTGGACAAAGTACTATTGCACAATGTTGGTCAGATCAAGGTCAGACACATGACTGCCCTCATGCTCGGCAATTTTAGAGTTTAGTAAGAAAGGTGCCCCATCATGACATCATTCCCCCCCCCCCCACACCACGGATGGGCCATGAACGGCTACGCCACTTTAATCAGACCCACCATGAGAACCAACGTGCTTTCTAAATTAAATTCATGACCATCACGACGTATTCAGCAATTTGAGTTGTGTGATTTATATTCTCTTTCGATGTCGGTGTAATTGCTGCGATCGCTGGAAGTGAAGGCCTGACGGGGATACTAATTTCATCAGCAAAATTTATTTAACGCCCCCCCCCCCGGCCAGATACATTCACACCCATTGAGAGAAGGAAAGAGAATGAGAAGTGAGTGTGAGTGAGAGAGAGACAGACAGAGACAGAGAGAGAAAGAGAGAGAGACAAAAAAGAGAGAGAGAGAGAAAGAGAGAGGGGGTGGGGGCGGGAGAGGAAAATACAAAATCAAATTAATTTACTAATTTATTAGGATAGAGAGTTATTACACTTTTGGTACGATTTGCTAATTGTTCCATAGGACTGCCCCCATCAAAATACCCTTTGCAAGCCTGCGCATATGCCCTCGGGTAGGCTATATATTTCAGTTCTAGTATGGACATGTGAATGCACGAAGGTGGGGCAATAATTTCATCAGCAAAATTTGTTTGATACCTCCACATGCACACGAAGACAGAGACGGAGAGAGAGAGAGAGGGGGGAGAGAGGGGGGAAGAGAGAGAGAGAGATAGGGAGAGGGAGACAGAGAGAGAGAGAGAGAGAGAGAAAGAGAGAGAGAGAGAGAGAGAGAGAGAGAGAGTTGTAAGAAAAATACCTGAGGGGATCATTAATTTCATCAGATGATGTGTCTAGCACTTTCAAGGGAGTATACAGCGCGTTAAAAAAAATAGTGTACCTAACTTTGTTAGCTTCTTATTACAAAGTTATAACCTACGTGACCTTGAATTTTATTTCAATGATTTGTAATGATACCATATTCATAAGTGTGCTGCCAAAGATGACTGAACAGCAGGCTTTTCAAAAAATATTGTCAAAATCCTCTTGTAACTAGATTTGGCTGAAGCAATGAACGTGGGTCAAAAGCCACTAATGATGTTTTTGTTTTCTCATTCCAAAAACAATTGCTCACTTATGTACATGCACTATTAGGCAGCTGAAAAGAAAAGGTGTCTATATCAACTCAAACTCAAGCAAAATCTGTAAAATTCTCTTGTTTATGATGATTAATATCTTGACTTTATTTGCATCCCTTGTGTAAGCTAACCCTTCCCATTGGGTGATGCAAAATGGTTAAAGTCTGTTTGGGACGTCATCTCTTTCAATGAAAGTCTACTGTCGATTTCTGTGGTACGTATCATCATATTTGCTCTTTATTGCATTTGAGTGTGGAAACTTTTTTTTCTTTTTCATTCGCTATTCGAGATAAACACCTTGATCGATTGATTCATTTTAAAATGTCTTAATAATCACAGTAAAATAAATATAATATAATAACATAATTTCATAAACCATTTTAAAGTGTCTAAAAAAACGAAAGAACAGAATGACAAGACGGGACACAAAGGACAGGAAACTGACATATTAAGATATAATAATAAGACAGGACATGATATAATAATTCATAACAGGACAATGCTCTTTTAGCACATGCATTATGGTCTAACCCACATTCGTTCCATCAGCCCAAAATACAAGTAGTACAAGGACTTTTTGACAAAACTTTTTTAAAACCCTGGTGCTCAGTCACCCGTGGCAGAAATATTATGAAGAAGGTATCATTTTGACAAAAAACAAGTTACTGTTCATCATGAAATAGATTAAAAGGTCATATAGTTTACGACTTTCTGATTAGGAGCCACCAAAGTTGGGTACACATTTTTATACGCACTGTATAGAATGTGAATTTATATAGAATACTTTTATTTATTTACCGCTCTAATTCATAATTACGTTCCAAAGCATCTGTTAAATGATGTAGAAAACATGCAAATATGAAAACCGAGTCATATAAATTCAGTATATATGTTAATGTGTATATATAATTTATAATCAAACTAATTCGGAAGAATGATGTCATTATTTCAAATGATTGATTGGTTTTAATGGATTGTGAAATTAGCATAATCATAGATCGGCATACAGCCCAATGAAGTTTTAATAATAATAACAAATATATTTTGAGCAAAATTATTGTCATAAAACTAATCAATTAATGCGAGACATTATCAAATTCCTATTATCTGCAATTATACAATGACCCAATCCATGCCAAACGAAAACAAGTCGCCACCATATACTATGGCACCCTATCAACTATGCCTATAGAAGGTTGATTGTCATGTTTGTTTTATAGTTAGATATTTGGCACGCGTGGCGGCGAATCCCACAAGACAATTATACGTTATGACTATGGAGTTTTGTAGAAGGTAAAACCCTGACCAATTAACGGTTATCTCAAATTGTTTCTTAATTGCACCAAGAAGTATTATACAAAAATCTTATCTTGATATCGGGACGGGGATCCGATTGTATTGTAATATTTTTTGCAGCAGCCGTTGAATTTCACATCGATGGGGAAAGCCAGGGATGTTTCCTTCTCTTCAAGATAAGTAAGTTGATGCCTTGGTTCATTTAGAATCTTGGAGTCAGGAAGATGAGGGGCCTTTTCGTTTTTCTAGTTTGTATCGTCTCGGCCTTCGCGGCCAAGGACTACAGTGGGTAAGTTTGATGCTTTCTGTCTTCTAAAAAAAACACCTCTAAAAACGCTAGCCTTTTTGAAGGGGCAAGGGGGGAGACCCCTCTCCCTTTAAGTAACCATACATTTGTAGAACACCGCTGTTATTTATACTTTAACTCATAAAATATAAATGACTGATAATTGAAATAATATCATATTGAAATCAAAATATACAATTTTACAAATTAGGAAGAGATTGGAAAGATGAGCGTGCATTGCCCTACCTTGACCCCACCCACCCCCACACACAAATTGAGTGATTCCTTTGCTTAAATGCATGGATTACAGTGATCTGAGCTCCTCTTCTCTTTCTCTCTCTCTCTCTCTCTCTTTCTTTTTTTTTCTCTCTCTCCCAGTCTTACTACCAGTCTCTCTTTCCCCCTCCCTTTCCTTCATCTCTCTCTCTCTCTCTCTCTCTGTGTCAGTCTCTCTCTCTCTATCAGTCTCTCTCCCTCTCTCAATATAATATGTCTGTCTTTCTGTCTTTCTTTCTGTCTGTCTGTCTCTGTCTGTCCGCTTTTCTCTCCCTCTCTCTCTCTCTCTTTCTCCCCCAGCCTCTCTCTCTCTCTCTCTCTCTCTCTCTCATCCTCTCTCCCTTTCTCCCATCCCCCTTCTTCGTGTTATTCCAGGTTTTGATTCTAGGCATAAAGTAGCAAGTATACAGTCGACAACAAATCGTCGGGTTGATTGCATTACTTATGCTAAATCAATCAAAAGTGTAAGATTTCAGTCATAGGTCTACTGGTTACATCCAATTTAGAAAGCAATCGAATACGTTATTCTTGATTTAAAGGGCAACCAATCCTTGTAATACGTTCAATTGAGTGAAAGCAGAAAGTCAGAGAAACAAGTTTGAATTAAATCGGAACAATAATAAGAAAGTTATGAATGTTTGAAATATCAGATTATTACAGCTTATGCGAATCTTAAATTGACAATTTTGTCAGTCAATATTTATTGTTACGTAGTCATGGACAACTCTCTCGTATATCGTGTACAAAATATCACTCATTTCCGACTTACTTCCAAGTAAATTCATCCCACTACAACAAAATATATTATAGAGAGTATATATTATTACAGGTCTTCTAAATAGAAAAGACCATCCCCAGTTAAACAATTAAATCTGGACCTAAGAAAGAAAAGACCACGGGGGGGGGGGGGAGAAGTTACTCAAAAAGGGCCCAAAGGATCAGGTACTCTAGAAAGTCAAGAGGACTGCTTTAAACTATTTTCTTTGGTAATTAAGAGCACATTGAATCTCTATTTCGGTATCAAGAACAATGTGTGCGCGAAGCTTTGATTGTCAAATAATTCTCAGGTACCCTAATTTTTATTTTGAGGGCCCAAATGTAAAATACTTGATAAACGAGCATAAAACTATTGTTTAATGATAAATATTGTTCTCTAAAAACATTTTTACGTGTGTTATACTTAAAATACTTGTGACTTCAACTAATATTATTCGCCCAAGCTTTCTAGGATAAATTTGAATTTTGTAAAATTTTCTCCCAAAATATAGTCATCGAATGGCAAATCTGCTCAAGTCCAAAGTCGAAACCGAACCCCTGCGTTGTCGTAATCTTATTTAATATTGTAAATAAAAAGAAATCATAAATAGCCAATGCGTGGTAATTTGAAAATGAGGTAATGTTAATATTCAACCTTGTTAACCAATGTTGCCATAGTGTTTACTAATATTGATCGACAGCTGGCATTAATGAATGTAGACTACAACGGAAATATGCGGTTAATTTTATTTCATACAAACAAGACATTTTTTCAAGTTTAATGTATTTGAATGAGATCAGATTTCACAATTTGCGTGTCATACTGGTTTCCCATCAGCGCACTTCCAAGACGGTTCGGTGTAAAAAATGTTAGAGGTAAAAAGGCTAGAGGTAAAAATGCCAGAGGTAAAAATGTATTAATATAAAATTAAGTGAATAATTTAATGTCCATCACTCCTTCCCCCTCTTTCTTTCCTCTCCTCTCTCTCTCTCTCTCTCTCTCTCTCTCTCTCTTCCTCTCTCCCTCTCCCCCTCTCTCTCCCTCTCGCTCTTCCCTTCCCTCTATCCCTATATTCTCCCATTCCCATTCTCCGGCTCTGTCTTATTCTTCCTCTTACTCTCTGTCTTATTCTTCCTCTTACTCTCTCTCTTCTCTTATCTCTTGCTCTATCTCTCCATCTTGCCTATCTCTCCCTCTCTCTCTCCTTATTCTATCTCTCAATCTCCCATCTCTTCCCTCTATACCCCATCACTCCATACCCCTCTATATGTCTCTCTTATTAATTTACAGATACCAGGTGCTTCGTGTGACCCCTGGTACGGATGAGCACAGGCAATGGCTGAGGGAGCTAGAGACCAGCATGGCTGACGAGGTTTGTCCTTCGGTCTTTTAATTGTTTGTTTGTTTGTTCGTTTGTTTTATTTCCGAAAATCATCATGAAAACTATAAGACAATATAACAAAATCAAAGGCTTATAACAATAGTAGAATGATAAAACGGTTAGATACTCTAGTCCATTTCAGAGCCATTTACCTAATGGCTCTGTTCTTCCATGGAGTCCAATATTCTAATAATCTTCCAGCATGCGCACACAATAAAGACTTCAAAACTGCATTGAAAACATACTCATTTTAGTAATTAATTAAATGTTTGTTTTCACCTAAATTTCCCTGCAGCTATCTTAAGGCCCGGTCTCAACGCCAGCACTTTGCTGGAGCGTTCCTGAAGCGGTGAAAAAAACTCATCACCGCTCGTAACCGTTCACCACCGTTTAACAGAAGTTGGCCCCCGTTAAGGCAACGCCGTATACGCTCGGCCACCGCTGATGGTCCCTCCTACCGCTCCGAAGGTTTTGAGCTGCACAAAATATTGCGAGCGGTGAGGAGCGGGCAATTTTCCGCTCCGGCAACGCTGGACCACCGCTGGTTCGCCAGCTTTGCCCGGGCGGTGATTAAACGTTGCACAAACTTTGGTGGAGCGGTTGTAAGCGTTTTACGAGCGGACACGGGATTGCTTGAACGGTGTCGGGCGTTGAAGCAGCGATCCATTGCGGTGATGAACTTTGGTTTGGCGTTGGTATGGAGGGGTCGGAGCGGGACCAACGCTCGCTACCGCTCGCTACCGTTAAACCAACGCTAAAGCAACGCCGGCTTCAGCGGTGCACCGCTAAGGCAACGACCGTGTTTTCGATTTGTTTCCCATTTTGTGCGCGGTGACGAGCGTTGTCGAAATTCGGCCCCCTCTCCCTACCGTTCAAGGAACGCTCCAGCAAAGTTCTGGCGGTGAGACCGGGCCTTTACTTGTTAGTACTTTAATAAATAATGTTATCACCTATTCTAAGCGACTTGATAATGTTGTGAATGCAAAATATACTATACAATAACTCCATTATGATTTAGAATAGTTATACAAAAGAATAGGACATGTTTTAGTAAATTATTCATTACTGTTTTATTCCGTTTTATTTAAACAGGGTAGCCCCGTCAGTAATCAAAGCACTGTTTTCCAGGATCTGTTTTCGATAGATCATGAGAAAAGTGTCAGCAAACCATTTTTGTCTTTTAATAAAGATCTATCTGAAGGGGTGGAGGGAGTTTTGTATTTTTCGGCAGCAAAAATACAAGAAAAAGAATTCCATTGAAAGAATTCGAAAATAAAGGCTTTTAATGATAAAGGCTGACACGTTACAGCAGGAGAACCCTTATAATTTATCAGTGACTGATCCGCAGTTGATGAGGGGGGGGGGGGGGAGGGTCATATTTTACCTTAAATAAGAGGTGCCAAATAAATCTGTACTGTTTTAAAGCCCCGCGTGCATCCATCCATTACAAATTGTGTAATTTATTATTTTATTTATACTATTAATTTGTTCATAATTATCTTGCATTTATTCATTCATGTATTAATTTATTCTATTAATCAATAATTACTCCAATTTATTTATGTACTCATTTTGTTTATGAAATCATATATTTATTTGTTTTTAATTTATCAATTTATCAATTTATTCATCTATTTTAATGATTCATTTATCCATTCAATCATTTTATTATTGGGAGTTTAATAAAACTTGGATACTTTGGATACGTTATTATTCCATACTGGGGGGGGGGGGGCGGGGTATAATTATGGAGTACCACGCACTTTCAGCTATAATCTTACTACGTCTGGGTGTGGCCGTCGAACCAAGCAGCCATTATGTTGCTTCCCAAGATACTATTTACTTGCCCCGACTCCGAAGTACCTAACACTGTTTATATAAGATAAACAGATAACAAAAGATTACATTTCAATTAACGTTGTCTAATTAATTTTGTTCAAGATATAATGATTAGTTGTCTTCATATAAGTTCAAAATACTTTATGCAATCTGTATTAGTCTATTATTTTTTTTCTTCATAAAAAACACCTCTCCCCCTCGCTCTCTCTCTCTCTCTCTCTCTCTCTCCCCTCTCTCGCTCCCCCCCCCCTCCCGCTTCCTTGCTTCCTTCCCCTCTCTTTTAGTTTAATATATATCTATTTCACTGTATAATTTCTGCCCTGTCTCTCTCTTTTATTCATCTCCCTTTCCCTCTTTGAGTTCTGTTTCTTAAAAACGACTTTTGAGGATAAAATGTACATGTGCATAATTATAAATTATAGCAAACATGAATTTTGCTTAACATTACCATGTGTTTCTAGAAGATTCAAACTGTAATTCTGACCTAATATCAGGCTATAGTTGTACAATTGCAATGAAATTTGTATTACTCTTGTGTTTTTTAATCATACAAAATAACCAGACGCAACTACAGACGCAAGAAATTAAGTGCACAATAACTATTTTTGTTAAGGTTAGTCACAGTTCCTATAATCTTATAGAAGAAACAGGCAACTCGTATATGGGTACCCCCATAAAGGAATAATCTCATTAAACCCCCAAATCAAGGTTTTGGATACAAGCCAAAAGAACACAATTGCACAAAAATATAAGCATTAGGAGAAAGAACAGGTAAACGAGAAGACAGTGGGCATTGTTTCGGTGGAAAACATGAATGAATCACATAATTTAACAATTTGTTTAGAGGCTAACTACGATGCAAGAACTTTATTGATTTCTTCTTTCAATTTTATTCATATCAGTCAAATAATTTTAACTGAAATTTTATTGCTCAAAATAGTCAGTTTACTTCAACAAACTCTCCTACCACATCCATTTTTTTTGCAACACTCAACTTTTATTTCAAGAGGTAACATATTTTCCACCAAGTTAACGCTTACTTGCATTTTCCTTTGTTCTAGTTTGCTTTCATGACCATTACATTTTGTTATGCTTGTACGAGTAGACTTTAATAATAACAAAACTAAATCGGGAATGCAGACCCGTTTCACCTTTTTAAACAATAAAATGAACCAAAACTTCATCGAACCCTAACCCTAACCCCAATTTAATCTATAACCCAGTCACAATCTTAAACAACCATTACCCTGTGGAAGCCAGGAGTCAATGTGGTGTCACCATGTTTCACCTTCACCATTACTAACAAGATCGCAAAGACTGCAAAAAAATCAACGTGAGGGAAATTTCTATTCTGCAATATTTTGACTAAATAAAAACATGTCCCGATTTTGGAAATAATCATTATAATAATACCCGAAATCGAGAGATACTTGCGATGGCCTCAGGGTCACTCTAGGGCGTATCCCTATCTTTACAGACCGTACGGCTCGCCGTGGGATTATAACGCGGAGTTATAACTGTTTTCATTTCTAGGTTCGCCGTAGCGATTAGACACGCCGTAGCCATGCCGTAGAGCGGTTCCACGGCGGCCGTACATCGGGCGTACGGTGGCCTTGCGTTTTATATACTACAGGGGGTGAAGCAGTAGTATCAGTCTGCCGGCCGCACGGTCGACGTTTGGTCCCCCTTCGGCCGCCTTGCGGGCACCTTGCGGCTACCATGTGTATGCCTCAGTATATGTCAAAAACCTATACGGCCGCCGCAGGGACGCCCTAAGACGACTGTGCGTCATCACTTCAAAGGCCTTACGGCAGCCGCAGATTTTCTATCTCCACAAATTCAAAATACGCCATGCGGCTACCCTTACATAATGTGCCCGCTACCGTATGTGACCGTGGGAATGCTGCGGCGGCCCTATAATTGCTATTGGCCGTAGATATTTTAGACCGCACGGCCGCCGCGGTAAATGTGACCTAGGTATGAAGGCTTGTTCAGATTGCGACGCGGCAAAACCGCGGTGGAACTTTTCATGATGACGACAAGTGTGATACACGTCACCATTTTTCTATCTTGTATCAGATAGCTCAGTCCTGTTACGCGCAGTTGCCATTCATTTTACACATAACACAACCACGGCGGGCGGCCTTTTTTTTTTTGCGGCGGTTTACCGTGCCTTTAATATCTGAACAAGCCTTAATTAAGAAGTGCCATATGTTCTGTTTTCGGAAGTCTTAAAGCCCCACTGTCCTACTTGTAGCTACTTGCTCCCTCTATATACAAAACTTCCCCAATCGGTGCATGTTGGTCCCTCATGATCCTCTTTTTTTCTTATGTTAGTTGAGAGCTGAGTTAATGAGATAGTCACCTGTCAGTGACCTCGCTGTGTGGTATAATCCCTCCTGGCCCAGTAGTATTGACGGTCTTTAAACAAAAGGGGAAAATAGAAAGAGTCACGATCTCATCACTATTATTTCTTGCAGATCGACTTCTGGTCCGACATCAAGAACATCCCTGGTAGCACGGTGGACATCATGGTGCCAAAACGACTTCGATCCACCTTCCTCGACATCTTTGCCGTCAAGAAGATGCAGGTCAGCATCATGATCGACGATGTCGGCCAACTTATTCATGAGCAGGATGAGGAGAGGAAAGAACGACGGGCGACCACCCAAGATCTGAGCTCGTTTGATTACACAATGTATCACCCCTACGACGAGGTAAATTTTCTCCTTAAATATGTTTTTGTTTGGGGGGGGGGGCACCATGACCACTACAGATATATTAGGCCTATATAGTGATTTAATTTATGTTCGCAATAATTTTTTTTTTTCTTTATATTAATTTATGTTGCCTCACAAATGAAAAACATATATCTGCGTTAAATTATGCTTATCTTTGTGATGGTTGCTTGTCTGACCGTTTTGTAACCTTCTCTATAGATTCAACAATGGGTGACAGACATCGTCGACGCTTACCCAACGATTGCGACCCGCTTCGAGCTCCCTAGTCTATCGTACGAAGGAAGAACCATCTCCGGTGTTCAGGTAAGATTGAATTGAATTTCAAGTTCATTAGATTTATTTATTTAATTACGGTAACTCGCTTCAGCCTTATCAAGTGTTTTTCAGAGAGCCCGTTGACTGAAATAAAAACATACATTTTATTACAAACAAAACTAGGTAGTGGAGACAAAGAGTTCCGATTTGTGGTGGAACAATTTTAACTTCAAGAATTCACAACTTTTTTATTCTTTTAAAACTTCGTTGATACGTTCACAGAGTTATTTCTTTCAAATTTCTGGATTATTTAATTGCACACAAAATACGATAATGCAATTATTTACTTCATAATAGGACCTAAAAAGTGACGCGCAGCAAAATCAGCTCGGGATAACTACTAGGAGCTGCTGAAAGGGATTATAATGTCAAGGTTCAAAGTTCAAAGTTTAAAGTTCATGGTTTGTACGAAACCAACTTGTATCGATTTTTCCGTCACAGATCAAAGGAACCGGTGGCTCATCGGGTATGCGAAAGGGTGTATACTTTGAGGGCGGTATTCACGCCAGAGAATGGGTCTCACCCGCTACGGTCATGTACGTCACCAAAGAAGTAAGTTTGAAATGATCTTGAACATGGGGGGTGTCGATGATGATCGGGTGATGATGACGACGGCAATGATAATGATGACGATGGTGATGATGACGACGATGATGATGAAAATGATCACGATGACGCCGATGAAGATGCTAATACACTGATGATGAGGCTGATGATGATGATGATGAAGTCGACAATTAAAATGATGATGATGATGATGATGATGAAGATGATGACATTGAAAATGATGATGGTGAAGATGATTACGATGCTAACTATTATGATGACAGTGGTGATGATGATGATGATGATGACGATACAATAATGATGATGAAGATAATTATAAAGGTGTGAGCTAATCGTATATTTGTCTTTCTATTTGCCTATAGCTTCTTCAAGATTACATGGACGGCGATGCAACGGCTGTAAGGTTCTTTGACACGTTAGACTGGTACATCGTGCCTTCTCTGAACGCAGATGGTTATGTCTACACCTGGACAGGAGTAAGCATTTGCGATAATAAATGATCACCATTATCATTGGACTTGATTGATAACCTAAGTTTGTGTGGATGAATGTTACAATTTGACCCTGTATTTTGTGTTTGTTTGTTTTATTGTTCCACATTTCATAACAAGTTTGTCTCATCTATGATAATGATAATAATGTATGATTCTAAAGATGATGACTATTATGATGATTTATTGTTATTATTTTTATTATTAGCGGTAGTAGTAAAAGTACATGTAGTATGATTCATTATTATTACGTTGATTATTAACGATATAATTATTAGTAAATATTTGTTTTTATTATCATCATTATTATTGTTATTATTATTATTATTTTCATTATTATTATTATCATTATTATCATTATTATTGTTATCATTATTATCCTTATTATTAATATTCATTATTATCATCACCTTTATTATTTATTATCAATATCCTAATATTGATTATTATCATCACCATTATTATTCATTATTATTATCATTAGTATTGATTGTTTTATTCTGTATCAATCAAGGACCGTATGTGGCGTAAGACCCGATCGAGTAATGAGGAACACTCAAACTCCGGCTGCACCGGAACCGATCCCAACAGAAATTGGCCTTTTGGATGGGCAGGTAAGGTCAAGAAATAAAGAGAAGATGGAGTCGTGAAGAGGATGAAAAATTGCTTGAGAGCATTCTCCTTATTTATTTGTCAATTGGGAGGAATATTTTAGAAGAAGATTCTCTTGAAAAGGAGTTGCTCTCCAAAGTGTCCTCATAACCAACCTTTCCCTCAGTCTATATTTCACAGTTTCTTTCACAATGACCAGGGACCCGTTTCACAAAGCCTTTTTTTCAATCAGAAGCAAGGATTTCACTAACTTACAACAAAATATGTCATTTTATCACTGATGACACATAAATGACACATATTTGGAAAGCTTAGATCCTTCTCTTCCTGATTGAGGTGTCATATAAAAGGGCAGAAACTCATCTTTCTAGAAATGTGATTTTCTCTTTGAAATTCAGATACCGCCCGCCAAACGACTTTTCGGTTTCCTCTCTTCAAATTGATTTTAATTACTCATGCGTGAAATATGCATCATAATGAGTTGCATCAAAATTAATGAAAGAGGAGGCTCTAAGCTTTCCAAATATGTGTCATTTATTAATTATAAATGTGATTAAGTTATAATAAAACATCGATAATTCTCGGTTTCGTTTTTTCTGGGACGCACTGTATAATGCTCAGTTGCTCTCATAATTATGTAGAAATGTCGTCCATGTTTGTATTTCAATTGTTGTTCCTTCTGTATTTGTTGTATATGACAGGGCTTTATGATGAATGACCATGTTGTTTAATATGTGAAATAAATAAATGAATAAATAACCTGTTCCCCCACCCCCCCCCCCCCCCCACAATTGACTCGCTGCAGGTGCAGGAACGAGTTCTTTCCCATGCTCCAACGTCTACCACGGCGAGAAAACTTTGTCTGAGAGCGAGGTCGAGGCCGTGGTCGATTTCCTGCGCGAAAAGAAGGACAACGGCCAAGACTTCGTGTGGTTTATCGACTGGCATAGCTACTCCCAGCTCGTCATTTCCCCGTGGTCGTACTCCGCCACCGTGCCCGATCCTGACAACCTCGACGATTTGGTGAGTCATGGACAGGGGTGTACTTTTTTTTTTGGGGGGGGGGGTCGAGGGGGGGGGGGTTATAAGTTTTATTCCTTCCTCTCATCAACAAAATAGCAAATGAAGATTCGGATTTTTATACAAAATTACAAATGAATTTTCACATAAACAAAACTACAAATACATTTACACATTTTTCTATTATAATACATTGTTTCCAAGATGAAAGAGTTAAACGAAAAGGAATGAAATGAACGCTATCTCCTGTCTTAGCAGAATATATTGTATACTTATCGTATCCATCCTATAATTAGTTATTGATTCTCTTTTGAACAGCAAGCTGCCGGAGAGGCGATGGCAGCAGGCATTGCTAGCCACACTTCGGGTACGGTCTATGAAGTAGGACCCACAGCTAAACTACTATGTGAGTATTATCTGCTATAGCCCTAGAGACAAACGGCCACTTTATCGACGGCCCACGGACGAGCCTGGCAGCGTTATTTTTTTCTGCGGCACAGATTTGGGTTAGGTGCGTGTTGAGCCTATGGAAAAGTTTAGGGTTAGAGTTAGGGTTAGGGTTAAATCAAGACCTCTTTTTTTTTTAAAGCCCCAATCTGTGCCGCAGAAAAAAATGACGCGGGAGCCCGGCAGCCTAAGTGACCGACAATAGCTGCGTCCACAGAGTACCGTCGAATTATAAACTTTAAATTTGCGAAACCTCGTACCTCGTACTCGTACTAGCTGGACCATTTACAAGCTGGGAGGGGTGGGGGGGGGGGGGGGTGGACTTCAACTACAAGATGGCGTAACCCCAAAGTTAATTGCGTCCTCACGGCACATAATTTGCTGGTTGGTCTGCAATAAGAAATAAGGGTCTTGCTATTAAACTTAGGACATTCTTTACAAATGCCAGCCTCTTTACAAAATTTTCTTTAATAGTTATATGTTTTTTTCGGTTATCCTTTATAGACTCATTCAGATATGACGCGATATAAACCGCTTGAAAAAAAAGGGGAAAAAAGAAGGAAAAAAAACCGCCGCGGCTTTGGTACGTGTAAATAAATGGCACTGAAATGCGTGTAACTAAGGTCCTGAGCTGAGTTTTTAATAAATACAAAAATAAGACGTGTATTATTTACACTTGACTTCATCCAAAAATAATAACTTTTAAAAAAATCCAGCGGTTTTGGCGCGTCATATCTGAACGAGGTCTGACAGGTTTACCACTCTCTATCCCATCTTACACGATATTATTTTCTTCTCTGTAGACGAGGCTGCTGGAGCAAGCAACGACTGGGGTTATGCACCATACGACACGTTTGATAAGACAAAAGGCGGCTTGGGAGCTCCTTACTCCTACGTCGTAGAGCTTCGAGACACCGGCGAGTACGGGTTCATTCTGCCAGATACCCAGATCGAGGATTCTGGCAAAGAGAGCGTACTCGGTGTGTACGCGATGGGGACCTACATCCTAAACGCAGAGGGACTCTAAGGGAAAAAGGAGAGGGATATGCGGGGATGCTGAAATCGACCAATAAATATATCGACCTATCATACATCGACCCAACCGACTTATAAGTAAAGGGATGTGTTTTTTAAATCACTTAAAGTTAGATTGGTATATATAACAAGGGTATAGTTTTAGAGATTCCCAACGAGTTAACGACGGATATAAAGGAATGGCTATTCGCTTTGAAGGGGGGGGGGGGGGGGGGTCTGATGAAATTAAATGTTTTTTTTTTTCCATTAGTGGGAAGTATTGACTATTGCATTCATTAAATGGGGTAAACATCTCCTATGAAATAAAACCGATATTGTCATGATTTGTGTTTCTCTGTAATATCATTCTTTGATGGCATGGTCGAAATGGAAATTAAAGCCTTAGTCATCGAGATAACTTTTAATAAAATGAGATGGGAGAGAGAGAGAGAGAGAGGGGGGAAGAGAGAGAGAGAAAGAGAAAGAGAGAAAGAGAGAGAGAGAGAGAGGAAGAGAGAGAAAGAGAGAGAGAGAGAGAGTACATAATATAGAGAGGAGGGGAGAGATCTAAGTTAACTCACAAACAACACAATCAAACAGAATTTTACTACTGCGAAAACGAGTTCTGAAAATAATAGAAAAAGTTAATTTACGCTCACATAATTAAATAGAACCTTTATTTCTTAAAAATAAACAACTAAAAATATATTACTTCTACCTCCTAAACCTTAGGATTTGCAAGTTCTAACTGTCTAACAACGAACTGCCATCACCCCTACTCTTCACCAGAAATAATGAAATACACCCAGGGGGTGTTTTACAGAACTTGTCATCAGTGACAAATGACAGTTTTTGTTAAAAGCTACTCAAATCCTTGCTTCTGATTGGTTAACAGCAGATTTGTCACTGGTATTTGTCATTTGTCATTGAAAAAAGGGCTTTGTGAAACGGGTCCCTGATCTTACACGACAAGCACTGCTTAATTGGTATCATCTTCCCTTGACGAGAACAGGCTTTGCACACGCACAAAAGAAAAATACCGATACTGGATCAAAATATGATTGGAATAATATTAATCAAACCGATAGGCAATACTCATACTTCTAAAAGAAAACACCTAACACTATCTCTGCTAAATGAATCCAAAACATCGTAAGCATAAATCGTCTTTCTATCCATACCGGGCCCTAAACTGTTTCAATCCCCTACTTATAATTGTTACACCATGTCTAAAGGCTCTACTCCGTGATATCTTGACTCTCGATTTGTTCTTATTTTTCCTAACTTACGCCTGCTTTTCTCTTTAACTGTGGGACACATCCATCTTTTAAACTTTCTTTCTTTTTGTTTCTGCATTTATTTATCTATTTTCAATGACCCTAAAGTCTTGTATCGTGCCCTCGTCACAGCTTCTTACTTTATTGATGATTATAAATACATGTACTCTCTTAAAGCTTATCTGTACTAGTTTACAGGAGGGATTACACTGCCCTGCAAGGTCACTTAACAGGTGGTTATCTCATCAACTCAGCTCTCAGTTAACATGAGAAAAAGAGGATCATGGGGGACAAATGGTCACCGATTAGGCATTGTTTGTTATATAGAGGGCGCAAGTAGCTACAAGTAGTGCGATGGGCCTTTAAACAACTTATTAAGACGTGCTTGGGTTTTAAGAGGGGCTTATACCATTACAAGCCACGCTTCTCAATAAGACCCTCATTTCCACATGTCACATACGAATGGTCGTACCTTCACTGATGTCAAATTTGTTCAAATGCCAATAATGAAACTAAACTAATGCAATTTTTAATATTATTTTCAGATGAAATATCCTTCATTTTGATTTATTGTTTGTTTTCTATACACTTTCGACCACGTGAAATAAATAAATCAATTAAAGTTCAATTCAATAAAAGGGAGAGAAGACAGAGGGACAGAGACATCATCGATGTATTAAGCGCTATATAATAGCGGAATTAATTATTAAGAGAGCTATATAGAGAAAGAAAGAGAGAGAGAGAGAGAGAGAGAGAGGTAGAGAGAGAGAGAGAGAAAGAGGGAGAGAGAGAGAGAGAGAGAGAGAGAGAGAGAGAAAGAGCTCAAGCATTATTTTGAGGGGAGGGGTTAAGCACCCAAATTAAATGTATTATTTTAAGAAATACATACTATAAGACTGATGGTAATAAACTGAACCATGACGATCAAATCTTAATTGCACCTATCATCTTTGTGCACTTTATGGAAACATATCCTTTTGCTATTTGTTTGTTGTTTGCTCAATCGAATTGAAGTGCCCGAAAATGGGTGAGGTACTTACAATTATTTTAAGCAAACTTTCTGAATAGGGATGGATCCAGAATTCTGTACGCAAAAACAGGGGAATATATTCCCGAATTCTGCAAATAAGCAAAACAAACAAAATGTAATTGCCTCTAATGGGGAAAGGGAGCTAAGGAAACACTATTTCGGAATTGTGTATTGAGTGTTTGTGGGTATCATTCGAAAAGGGGGCACGGGTTGGTGGTTCACCCTTTCTCCACCTATGCATTTATAAACTTTAATCATCAGAGTAGTACACGTCGTTTTGCGAAAGAAGAAACATAGTGTTTTGGTGTTTTGCGGATTTTATAAAAGGGTCAGCATTGAATAGTATTATATTATCCCAGAGTATCAATAGCCTATCGTCTACAAGGCAATGCAAACCTCGGCCAATATTCATACGTGTCGTTTCACGGAAGAGGAACCACGTAGAACTTGAGCGATTTGGGTGGACAGTCCAGAAGCGGATCTAGAGGGGGGGTTGGGGGGTTGCAACCCCCCCCCCTTGGGCGGCCCAAAAACAAAAAAAAAAAAAAAAAAGGAAAAAAAAAGAAAAAAGAAAGAAAAAAGAACGCACGCTGGAGAGAAACTCTTTCAAGTGCAAATATTGTGAGAAGATATTCAACTCATCTGGTAACTTAACCAAACACATGATAACTCTGGATATAACTATGTATTAAACTGTTACTTGATTTAAAAAGACGTTATCATGCACTGCTTTTTATGGTCTCCATTGTGTTAATAGATGCCAGGAAAACATCACTTACGGGGTTCAAATAAACACCCCCAAAAAAATCGGCTCGCCGCTTCGCGGCTCGTGGACGATGCTCCGCATCGTCATTATTTTGGTCAAACCCCCCCTTAGCAAAAAGCTAGATCCGCCCCTGCAGTCATGTGTAATATACGTAGAAGTCGCCTACTAGAAAGACAGCGACTGAATATTGCGGCATTTTTTCCAACCCCCTTACTATGGATGAGTTTAATGTGGAACCGCCCCTTTACCCATCGCTATGGGCCCTTTTCATGGCGGGCTGCTTTTTCTGGCCGGGACTTTTATCGTTTTCCACTGGAACTTGTCGAGGAGGTACCCTCCACATCTAGCATACGGAACTGCCATGAGGTAAAAATTTGTTATTGTAAATATTTAATTAGTCTTTATACTCATAATGATAATTATGTAGAGGTGTCGTTGTCCAGTGAATACTTCACCAGACTGTGGATCACAAGGTTCGCGGTTCGAGACCCAGCCTCGGCGCTAACGTCCTTTGGCAAGTATTAGGGGCATTTATAGATTTGATTAATTCGTTTGCACAGTGTTTTTAAACTGAAGGTCGAAATACTATCAGGAACAATCATCCTTTGGGGTAGGGTCCATTGTTTAACATAATTTCTGTCAATAATATACTCGCTGCTTCATCAATATAGTTTCGTTTCACTCCAGTGGCATTGCACAAAATAATAATGCTACCATAACTAATCAATCACCATCAACTTCTGTAGTTGGAACAATACAAATTAAGTTTCGGTTTTACATTAAGTGAGTTCACTTCAGACGTAAAAGTGGAGGAGGTGATCGAAAATGTGAATGGTTCTTATATTTTATTAAAAGGTTTAATTTGGGATATTAGGCTCTTAATAGGGAATGTGTACTTCCCATCAAGGGGAAATATTCAGCAACAAAAAACTCCCTTGGAAAAAATAGACTTTTCAATTATAACTTCGGATTCTTTGAATTATTCGATTATTCTATATAGGGGAAGACTTTATTGTTATTTTTCATGAAAACATTGATAACATGGGAGCTACGAGAGTAGTTAGATCATTTTGTTCGTGAGTATAATATAAACTGCTGTTGTGTTATGAATAGGGGTTTTGCTAGTGGTTATTTTGAAATTAGGCGAGGAGTCAGGCAAGGAGATTCACTCTCGCCCTATTTATTTTTCTCGCTAGAAATATTGGCAACAGTATTAGTGAGAAATGATGAGGTTATTAAAGGCGTTAATATCGGAGGAATTGAAGTCGAACAAGTTTTATATGCAGATGATATGACAATATTTGTTGAAAATAAGGGATCTGTAGAAAGTTTTTTTTTGTTTAAAGAGGGGGGACATTTGCTATTTATCCTCTTCCCTCAGTCCATGAGACGTCATAGAAACAACCCATTCGATGTAAAACAAGGTTATTTGAAAATTCTATTTTAGAAGCGACTCTACCTTAAACTCTAAGCAACTTTTGATGGGCTGATGAAATAACTGATTTTCATATTAATATGGATCAAAAGAAAAATGTAAATCCATCATCAAATTAATCTGCATTTCTCTTTTCCCCTTTAAAAATTTCCTCCCCGATATTTTCTGTTTCCTGGGAAGAGGCGCGGATGTTTCGACCCCCCCCCCGGGTCCATCTACGTTACACATTATATATACCTCCATACATGTTTTCATCCCTTTTTTAAACAACGTGAACCCATTGCTTACTGGAACCGATTGGTTCCTGTAATAAACCGAGGTGGAATGTGAGAAATAAGCAGTCAGCAAGTTAATTAACCTCCATCTTTCCATTTATTTCTTTGACAGACTTGTGTCCTGTGTTCAAGCAGCGTTTCAATTCATCCTCGGATCACTAATCATGTCCAGAACGTATACTGATATATTCTACAAAGAGTAAGTCAATTTTAACCCTTTTATATAGGACAGGAAAATGTGAAAAATTGCACCCCCTCCCCCTTGAGCGCCAGGGGGAGGGGGGGGGGGGGCATCTCCAAAAAAAGGTAAAATTAACGTTAAAAATGTAAAAATACACATTTTTTCCCCAGGTAGGTAGAGCCTGTGGGTGGGATCGTTATAGCATTTTCACGCTCCCCTTCCCCTTTTTCCGTCCACTTTTTTCCTCTGTTTTTTTCTTCTTTCTTTTCTTCCTATGTGTAACGCCATAGATGTAAACTGTTGGACCAAAGCCTTGTCTTCGCCACTTCGTACTGGTTTTACGACGTGGTAGCTATGTATATGGTGTACTACAGGGAGAAACAACTGATGGAAACAACCTGGTCGACGTCTCTGAGAAGGTTTCTGCGAGAACTTCCCTTGTCGTGCGGCCATCATTTCCTGCTAGTTGCTGGAGGCTACCCCATCGTACTGGTAAGTACAGTCAAACCTGTTTCAGGGACCATCTGTATAGAAAGACCAGCTTTCTAAAGAGACAACATGTTTTTGTTCCCCTTGAAAATGGTGTATCATAGACAGGTTTCACTGTATAACGATTTAACCCATAGCAGGCCAGTTTTCTAAAAATGTAAAATAAGCTTTTCGTCCTCGAAATTGGCAGTTTGGCACCATGTAATCATTTGAATTTTCCACAATTTCATAGTTAAAAAATACATAGGCCTATTTCACATGAACCAATAAGAACAGAAATTATATAAAATCATCAAGAAATTAAGTTCTAATACGATACCGACGTAGAGATTTCAATGATTATATCAATTAAATCGCTCTTAATCGCTCTTATTCATGAACAGCACAATAATTTACTACAAAAGAAGTGGACTCAAAATATCCAACCATAGTTTGTAGGGCTACTTTCTGCTCAGGTATAATGTGTAATTTTGAGTTTTTATTATCAAAAGGGGAAAACAGAGAAGCGTTCCTAAAGTCTAAACGGTGACATTTAGCTGCTATATAATATTTAAGCATCTGATTTTTTTGGGGGGTAAGAGGACACTTTTTTTTTTGGTCTCGAAATTTGGAAATTTGACATTTTGCTCCGTTTGGGGGGGGGGGGTAAGGTCACCTTTTTTAGGTCGGCCATGGGAATTTTTTTTTTTTTTTTTTTTTTTTAATAATTAAAAAAAAAAAAAAAATCCAAAAGGGGGGGTTTTATGGGGTGTTTGGGGGGTGGTTTACACACAACAAATTACCAAAGGGGAACCCCCCCCCCCTGCGTACGCGCCTGCATGAACAGTCTGACATAGTTAAGTCCAACTTAAAGTCTTTCTTAGTCTTCGTGAAACACTCCCGAACACATATCGAATCCATTATTTGCTCCTTTTCTCCGCAGCATTATCGCTTTGGAAAGGGAGCTTTTTTGCTTGCTTGCGTGCAGGTCACCTCACTTAGCACACCGTTTATCAACATCAGAAAGATCCTAATCAAGGTAAGCATATTAATTAAGAACAAAAAATATGAAGGGGAATGGAAGGACTTATTGTTATGGTTGAGTCCTGAAGGTATGTAATTTAGGTTAAGAGGGCTGACGGAAGACTGCGTCAGCGACTGTATAGTGCGGTCTTTGACGCACCATTATGACAGCATGTGATTGACGTCGCACTCATCACGTGCAAGGAAATCGAACCGTGTCATCATTGTATCGACTTGCAGACACGTTTGATAATTTCCTTCGTACTCTGCCATAACTCTCATAATAGGGATTTTTAGATTCTGCACGACGAAAACGCGGACTGCCCTTTTAAGGCAATGTGATGTCACTGCCAGTGCCTTAAAAAGATGTCACATTGCCTTAAAAGGGCAGTCCACGTTCTCGTTGTGCAGAACCTAAAAATCCCTAATGGTCCGTCGAAGACAGCACCAGTCGTGAAGGGGTACAATATTGTCAGCAACGATGTCTCTTACAAGTGCAATGGGCATCACACGGTTGCACACGAAGCGCCATTTTGATTGCGGTATTACGTAATCAAGGCTGTCATGGCTATATAGGCAATCAGCGCATACGCCATTAAACGCAATGTTGCATTAATTAAGGCTCGTTCAGATATGATGCGGCAAAATCGCGGCGTTTAAAAAAAAAAAAAATTACGTACGTGTGATACGACTGATGCCCTTCACATTTACATCTTATAACACAGAGCTCAGTAAAAATGAGCGCAAGCAGTTGGTTGCGCCAGTTGCTATTTATTCACACTTTAAAAAACTCAAAAACCGCGGCTGCTTTTTTTTCTTTTTTTCTTCTTTTCGGCGGTTTATTAAAGGCGCCACATCTAAACAAGCTTTAACCCCACCCCAAGAAAAAACTTTACTTATTCTGAGAGATTTAGTATGATCTACAAGATTCCCCACCAAAGTGTATGAGAGGGGCATAAATCAAGAATAATGGACAGTTCTCAGCACGACATGAGGGACTTTTAGATTTGCGTGGACTGAAATGTGTGACGTCCATTCAAGTCAGTGCATTAAAAGGACGTCGATCGTAGCAATCCCCATTGTCTTCGTGCGAATCTAAAAGTCCCTATAGGCATTGTCATGACGTACGATCAAGTAAATGTTTTCAAATTTATGGATGCTTCCTTCCCAGATGTGTGCGGTGACGAAGCATTTCATTCACCTATATACAATTATACTTTGTTGTACTTAAATTACCAGAACGTATAAGTTGCTTAAATAAGTTGGCGCTCTCCTGGGGTAAAGGTTTCTCATAAATGAAATATATTTTTCAACTGCTATATTTTAGTATTTTTAAATGAATTATAACAATATTATTGTTCCCCTGTTATATATTTTTAACCAAATATAATTTCTAATTTTTCAGCTATGATTTTTCCTCATCGAAAAGTAAAGAATTTATTTTAAAAGTCTTTCCAACTAATGCTATGGTCACCGAGGCCCAGGCACCGCTCGTTTTTAGGGCATCGCTCGGTCGCCGTTGAAGTCGGAGTTAAAATTTGGGCGGCGCCTGCTCACTTTTCACTCGCCGCCCAAAATACGCTCGGTGCTTGGGCGGTCGCCGCCCGGGCACCGACCTAATCGCTGGGCGATGCCTAAATTCCAGCAGCGACCGAGCAGGCTACTGATCGGTCGGTCGCTGCTCTGATTTGTGACCATAGCTTTAGCTTGGTGCATGATACAATTAAAACTTCAACTGGTACGTCACATTTTTCAAAAAATAGCTGCGCCCTGTCATGCTTAAAGGCATGGCAATCATGCCAAGAATATCTTATATATTGTACATTATCGTAAGGAATATTGTACATCAAAGGGCAGGGGAAAAAAAATCTCATTTTCAAAATACCTAGGCCCGAATTCACAAAGGAGGTTTGTCGACAAACCGAGGTTTATGTACGTCATATGACGCGTTTGGCGCGTTTTTTACAAACCTGGTTTGTAAAAACGCGCCGAAACGCATCATTATGACGCACGAAAACAAAGGTTTGTCGACAAACCTCCTTTGTGAATTTAGGCCTTATTGTTTAGGAGATGTCAACAGACATCTCCCTGTTTAGGGTGAGATTTCCTCTAAATACCGTGCCAGTTGCCGACTCATTCCCACTTAACCTAGAATCGGGTTAGAACTTCTGCGCTATATAGTACCCATCCAAGTTGAAATGAGTATTACTTCAATTCAGTTTATCCTTACACTTATCAATAATGTAATGTATTTATATTCCTTTTACAGCATTGCAGCACGGATTCGTTGATATTCAAAGTCAACACTGTTCTTGCCTTAGCGACTTTCTTTCTGACGCGGCTTGTACTCTTCCCAAACTTGTACCTCATCTATGCCTACTCTTACCACCTCATGACTTTGTGGGAGGTCGCGACCTCGATGTATTTTGTCTGTCATCTTGTCATGTTCTGTGTGACGTTAATGCAGGTCACGTGGTTTGTGGCGTTTGTTACAGCACTTTCAAAAGAACACGAACCGAAGGCAATCAAGAACGGATACCAAAAATGAGCTCGGTGAACAGAATGGCCCGGTGCAGAATGGGCACCAAAACGGTCGTGAAAACGGGTATACGAAGAAATCGGTATAGATGTCTGCACTGTCAGTACTTATTATTAATTGCGATCGCTATACCCGACATCGTATAGACAGCGAGAACAACTTGGAATCACGTGATCCAAGCAAACATCAGTTAATAAGGGAGTTTACAGATAGCACATGGTACAAATGACGCCAAATATCCACAGATCTTTTACACATGGAGAAGTTCCACTTTGAGCATCTTAGAATAATAACTGCCAAAGTCCTAGATGTGCTTCATGAATACCTTTTGTTTGCCCTCTTGAAAAGAATACTTCCACCCACGTATCAAATAATATACCGTTGGTGCATAAATGAATAATGTTACAAAACTTTCATGAGCGCATATCCAGTATTCTTCTCTGTGGGTTTTACCATTTTGGTACAAATGACCTTTATCTGCCCATGCGCAGATTGTATCTATGAACTGGCTTATTGGAAATCATCACGTTATATCTTGACTTGAGAGGAGTGATCCGAAAAGTTTTCACATGACACTCACAGACTCACTTGTTATTAATATTTGCATGAGCGTGCACTAATTATGAGTTTGAGTTTTGAGTTTGAGTTTGAGGTTTATTGATTTCACATTTCACATGCTGAAATAATACAGATAACAAAATATACATAAAAGACATATTGTTTCATAATTTAACAAAATGATTATATTAATTGACGAGGTAATCATCACATCATCACATGATTGACAACCTTTAGCACAAATTTCGCGTCCAAATTATATCATAACTAGCATAAAGCGCATCCACAACAGTAGCAAGAATTGACAAGGCATGAGATACCAAGAAGGCCTACTCTCATTTAAAAAAATATTATTTAACGTAACATTCACTTGAAATGTATAAATACATTTTCTTGTGCCGTATTGCATTCCAGCCTCGGCCTATACAGTCAAACCTGCTTTAGTGACCACCTGTCTACAAAGGCCACATTTGTTGTTTCCCTTGAAAATGGTTTCTCATTGAATCATGTACTAAAGGAGCCTGTCTACAAAGGCCACCTTTTTGTTTCCCTTGGGTGGTCGCTATAGACAGGTTTGACTGTCATAATCATGGTCTCGGTGACATGTAATATCACTCGGAAAATTCTGGATTTGTATTAAGCATGTTTTGAATATATATTATGATGCTTCACCTTTAGGCATATATAATTATTAAAAGTATGAAATATAAATTAATTATTCGTGAAATAATGATAAAGTGATGATATCAATATGTGAGGTGTAAGGGGTGGCGGTTTATAATCAGGCGATGAACATCAATTGATAAGGTATGAAAGTGTGAAATAGAATATATCGAGAGATCTTATACACAATAAAGAAATATTGTGGATATCTTATGATAGACTTGGTGTTTGAAATCTAATGTTATTTTAAATAACATTTTAAATAGTGACATAGTTTCAATATACATTCGATTGAAAGAAAACTTATACATATATTAGGCCTAAAGGCTTATTGCGAAAATGTTTTCTTTTTAGTGAATTCTTGTGTACATTTGCATGGACGCCTGACCCGCTGTCCGTTTCACTATCTTGTCATTCACATTGCATAATAGGTAACTCTGTTTGATAAACATATTTTCACAGTATTATTTACATTTGCATCCTTTGAAATATTTTTTAATATATTTTTTTTTTTACAAGTTTTTTTTTAATGGGGGTAATATTTTTACCTTTATAATAATTCATTGAATAGTGGGATCATGGTTGGCTACTACAGTTTGAGACAGGCGCGGATCCAGGATTTCTTAGGGGAGGGGGCCCAACTTTCTTCATTTTTTTTTGCTCCCGAAAATTTGAAAATCGCGCCGGCCGAAAAGTCGCTCAGTGGGGGGGGGGGGGGGGGGGGGGGGGGGGGGGGGGGGGGGGGGTAGTGAACACATTTTTTTTTTTTTTTTTGGTCCTCGAAATTTTTTCGATTTGCACCCCCCCCCCCCTTGAGCGCCAGGGGGGGGGGGCCCAACCCCCCAAAAAGGTAAAAATCACGTGATTTTACATGATTTTTTTTCTCAAGGGGGGGGGGGGGGGGGCCCGGGCCCCCCGGGGCCCCCCCCCCCTGGATCCGCCACTGGTTTGAGAGGATCTATGTCATCATTTTCTATCCGTGTCGCCATGTTGCCTATTGCATTGTGGTAGTGATATTCATCATTGGGTATAATTGCAATGACGACCTTCGTCATTGCCTTGTTTTCGTTCACATTCTGCCCCATTAATATTCTCCTGGTTTTCCTTATCGTCCAAAAATCCCATTCGTTTTGCACGTAGTGCTTGTCATTCCTAGTTAGATGCTTTCCTCATATCCTTTTCCTTTCAAATTTCATAGGCATAGTCTCTAACATCTCTTCAAGGTCACTACATTCTTCGATTTTCGAAATCCCTCATGCATAACCGTCTAGGCGCCATTTTGTCCGTTTCTGGTCCATTTTAAGGCTTTTCTTTCTTCCTTCCTATCTCCACTATCCTAGATCCTACAAACTTCTAACAAATTCCTCTAGATAGTCTAAGAAATGTTCATTTATCTGCGACATAAAACCTGACCTTCAAAATGCCATCTTTGTACTCAAAATTCAAATCGGAAACCGACTCCGTCAAAAATCTCTCAAGTTCTTGAAAAATGGACCCCTAAATAATCTAAACTGCCATAACTTTCTCATATGAATTCCGTTTTGTATTTAAATCTTACAGTATCTTTATCTCATAATTGCACAAAGCCATGCCAAATTTCACGCTCCAATGGCTTTGCAAAACATAAATAGCGCCCTCTAAAGTTCTGCGAATTGGCTTTCTTTCTGTGGCCGTATCTCCATTATGGCTTGGCAAATCCGTACCCTTTTTTGGATTTAGATACTTGAAGATATGCCCTTTCCAGCCATATACAAAATTATATACCCTAACACTGACCAACTTTGAGAAAAATGCCCTCCAAATTCGCCATTTTCAAGAAAATTCCAAAATAACTTAAACTTGCTCTAAAATAGCGATCTCTATACCTACATCAATGAAACTTGGCACACATATTATGTATCTATATACGTGACAACTGTCTGCCAAGTTTAATAAATTGTAATGCCTTGGTCGCAAAGTTATCGCCAACAATGATGAATTTAATATGCATTACGTAATAGCGCGTTTAATGCGTGCAATACATTGCGCGGAGATAACAATGGTGTCAAACTGACCGCAATGAAGTGCCCTTTCGAATGATACCAAGTATAGTATATGTTCACACAGAAAATTGTGAGTAAATCGCATTTGAACAAAGGTCACTACACGAATTCCGCCGAGTTTCCGCTTTAATCTAACACTTATCTGCTATGACGTCATTTTTTCAGACTGCTTTTCGCCCCTTAAACGTCCTTTTTTTTCCTTGAAAATTTGCAGTGACATGCCGAGTTCCAATATGCAGGGCACCTCTTGGCCAGATTTTTAAAATTAGTCAGACTTCGAACAAATTGTTCTGGATAGTCCGAGAGAAGCTCTTTCGTTTGACATGTAGAAACATGGCGTCATTGCACGCCAGCGTTGTGACACGATTGCATTTCTAGTTAATGTTTAGGCCTAAACTTGTTTTTATTGTTTATAATCATAATTCTTCCTCAGCAACGGGTATGACGTGAAATGAAATATTTGGCAATTATATAGCCTTCACAAACGTGCATCCCTTCAGTTAACCATTTGAATGTCTACGTTAACAATTTAAAGCATGGACTATTGTAGTGTATGAAAGCCTATAAAGTTTTTGTGAAGGAAAACATGACGTGTAATCATTGTAATCTTTGTACTATCATTTTACTCTAACGACTCAAAGCAGAACAACTAAATAAGGTATGGATGAATGATGCAGAGGCGGCGCTCCGTGGGGGGGGGGGGGGGGCAGGGGTCACAGTGCCCCCCCCCCCCACTTTTTCAAGTACCCCAAAAGTGCCTCTTTTTACATAGGAAAAGGGCCCCTTTTACTTTGACAACAGCCCCTATTAAGTTTTTTAATTACCCCTTCCCCTTTCCACCCCTGATAAGTGCCCCTTTTATTTTGACAAGTGTCCATTTTCCGTTCTCATAAGTGCCTATTAAAATCTCAAGTAAGTTCCCCCTTTCAGGTAGGAGAAGCGCCCCTTTTCACTTTTGATAAGCTCCCCCCCCCCCCCTTCACCTCTGATAATTGCACTATTCAAATCTGAGAGGTTCCCCTTTTGCCTTGTAAAAAGTGCCCCTTCCCATTTTAATAACTAAACCTTTTTAACTCGTATAAGCGCACCTTATATTTTTACATGTGCCCACTTTCCTTTTTAACAAGTGCCCCTTTCCCTTATGATGAATGCCCCCATTTAAAAAAGAGTCCCTTTCCCTTTTCATCTATGAAAATAACCCTATTCAATTCTGAGAGATACTCGTTTTACTTTGACCCTTCCCCTCCTCATAAGTGCTCTTTCATCTCTTATAAATGCCCCTTTTATTTTGACACGGCCCCTTTTCCTTCCTAATAAATGCTCTTTTTCGTTCTTATAAGTGCCCCTTCCCCTCTCATAATTACCTCTTTTCATCTTTGATAACTGCCCCGTTTATTTTAACATGTGCCTCTTTTTCTTTTTTTAATAAGTGCCACTTCCCCCTTTTCATAAAGCCCCCTTTCACCTCCGATAAATGCCCCTATTAAAATCTGATCGGTGCCCCTTTTCTCTCAACAAATGCACATTTCCCTTTATCATTAGTGCCCCTTCTTCATTCTCATAAGTGCCTCTTTTCATGTGTGGTCACTGCCCTTTTACAGATGCAATAAGTGCTCCTTTTAACCTCTGATAAATGCTCCTATCAAAATCTGATGGGTGCCTCTTTTCCGTCGACAAATGCCCATTTCCCATTCTCATAAAATCTCTTTTCATCCCTGGTGCGTGCCCCTTTTTAGGTGTAAGAAGTGCCCTATGTTTACCTCTGATAATTAGCCTTTGTACTTTGGTACGTGCTGCTTTTTCCAAGAGCAATTTCCCCCAAAGCTCGCTCGCTACGCTCACTCGTAGTTAAAGTTGTTATAATTATGCAACTTATTAAAGGTCTTTTCAGTCTTACGTTATGAGAATGTGCTTATAATGACCCCATCAGGATTGGATTTTTCCTCTTTATAAGATGTAATTTTTTGCACTGCGACCTCACAAATCTTAAAGATTTTCCTCGCTCGCAAATGAATTTTCAGACCATCACACCCAATCTTATATTTATGATGTATAAAGAGATACAAATATTAAAATCATTCTTGATAATGAAATCACAATATAGGAGTATATACCAAAGTCTAAAAAATTGTATATTTCGCTTTGAGATTTCCCTTTGAAGGCGCCCTTTTTTCCCCAGAAAGTGCCGTTTTTGTTGGTGTCTCCCCCCCCCCTTTTTTTGCCGCCTCTGGAATGATGACCATTCTAAAGCAAGTGGCAAGAATATCATAGGAACAAAACCCAGGACGAGCAATTGACAGAAAGGGGGAGGGGAACGTGAGAGAGAGAGAGAGAGAGAGAGAGAGAGGAGAGAGAGGGGGGTAGGAGGGGGGGGGGGCAAAATCATGAGAGAGAGAGAGAGAGAGAGAGAGAGAGGCCTCTGGGAAGAACAGAGCCATTAAATTAATAACATTTAGTGGGTCCGAATAGAGTATTATTATCCATCCGTATTATTTGTATGTTCATAATTATGTATGTAGATGTTTTTTATACGACAAATAAAACCAAACCAAACCAAGAAGGTGGAGATAATGAGCACGTAAGAGAAAAGAAGAGAGAGAGAGAGAGGGGGAGGGGAGAGATTGATAGCCAGAGAGAGGGAGAGAGAGAGAGAGAGAGAGAGGGGGAGGGATGGGTTGGAATAGGTAACTTAAACATTAAAAAGAAAAAGGAAAAGGTGATATTTATGCGCAAGAAAATAGAGGGGCCTGCATAATAACTATCACTATGAACATGATAGACAAAGAAAGCGGACAAAATATACAGTTCCTCAGGTAGATAAAGGAACATCCCTTCCCTGCTATTATGTAGAAAGGTGAATATGCATGTGACACCTGTTCTACACATTTTTACATAATAGCAGTGAAGGGATGTTCCTTTGTCTACCTGGGGAACTGTATATTTTGTCCGCTTTCTTTGTCAGTCATGCATATTCATAGTGTATAAGGGTCTTTGGTAATGCGTTGTTATAAAAGTGAGCATTGAAAGAAAAGATTATTGCGGTGACCTTACTGATTCAAGTCAAGAGAGGGAGACAGTTTGCTAGCCAAGCAGATCAATCATGCACCATGTACACAATGAAGCACTGACATTGACCTGAAAAGCAAACACAAAACAAAACAATGTTCAAACCGTGACAGAAACAGAACACCGTGTAGGTGGAATTTAGAATGAGGGAGAGAGAGAGAGACAGAGAGAGACAGAGAGAGGAGACAGAGAGAGAGAGAGAGAGAGAGAGCCGAGAGAGAGGGGGAGAGAGAGAGAGAGAGAGAGAGGGGGGGGGGGGGAGAGAAGAGACGGAAAGGGTGAGGTAAAGTTCGATGATTAGTCATCATAAGTAGTTTATATCCAGATGTCATTAACACTTCATTTCATTTATATGTTAACTCTCGTTGGCTTGCAGTTGCACTGTTATTATTATTATTATAGGAAAAGTATTAAACTACCACAAAGACAAACTGGTAATGATTTAAGCACAGTTTCACACGCTATCAGAGACGTCATAATTATATTCCATTTTTATATGATCAATAATTATGCTTGGCGGCTCTTTGGTTTCCATGGCAAAAACCTGTTGCTATAAACTTTGTACATGACTGTGTACATAATAGAGAGTCGCTTGCTCATTCAATGTTCAGTCATGAATAAATTCAACTAAAGGCCATGCATGCGTCATATTCATACGAGAGTTACGATTCGTTAGGGGGGGGGGGGGGGGGAAGAAAAGAAGGACTTTCAGAAGAATAAAGGAGAGGATAAGGTCATGCACACAAACAAGCCCGCAAAAAAGCAATCAGAAACTAGGTGCTGTAGGCCTACACCTTTAAAGAGGTTGTCAAACCTATTAAAATAAGCTTTAATAGCAGGGACATAATGTGAGAAAGGGATCGGTGAATGTTTGAGGACAATGCAAATAATTATGCACAAAGAAAATTATGAATCTCTAAATTCGAACGTTAATTGTAAGTCTTTGACGTACGTCTTCACATTTCGGGAAAAAATATTTCATCCTGATCATAAACCTCTTTTTTTTTTAGCTAGAATATAATTTGTGTCATGTTTTTACACACGCCTCTTTAAAAATAAGAAGACACTGTCAACGACAGTGGATATGAGAATTCCATGGAATTTTCAGTATATAGGCCCATGTACAATGCAAAACACCGTCAGAAAAAATTACGTCAGGCGTCAAGTTTCGTTTGATAGACTACAATTTACCACCCCCTGCCAAAAGAAAACAAGGAAAGGGAAAAAAGAAGAAAGAAAGACGAAAAACAGATCAAACGACAACAAGAAATTAATAAAGAGATATTTATGTTATTCTATATCGGACTTTCTCCGGTTTGTTTCACTCATTTTTTTGCTTTTGATATAAAACCAACTTTTATTCAGGGTGGACTACTTACCCTTTATAGAATAAGAAAAGGTTGAGGTATGGTCAAACGATTAGGTCTACACTGTCTGGAAGGAATTTGGAAAGGTTGGTTATTGTTCATAACAAAATTAATATGAACTTAGTTTGATTTATTCTTGTGCGAACCGAAACCTAACAAGCATTGATTGATTGATTGATTTTTAATTGCTTCCAAGACAGTATAAGTTCGTTAACAAAATATTTCTCACTTTTACCAGACATCAACCTTCCCCTCAACAAATGATATTACTAGTCCACACAATACAAACGACATCTGGGGAAGGGAAAAATAATTATGCGGGTCAATAATAGTTTGCAAGCACAAACCAGACGTTGTGCGGAGCATGCATTGTCTGCGTTTTGAGACTACTGAGGGCCTATACTGTGCATGCATGCTGTGAGCTGAAGGCCTAGGACTAGTGTTTAGCTCAGATATGGAGACCGACGTGACAGCTTTTACTAGAGCTAGGACCTGATCATGGACCTACTACAAATTATATGATCAACGCTTTAGGAATTGCAGTACAAAGCGTGTACATGAGTCTGAGCCTGCAGAATATTCTTTGGACTTTTATACGTCAGTCACGCTACTTCACCGACGCGACGACAGTATTCACCGAATGTGTCTTGGCCATTCAGGTTCAACCTTAATACCAGCACGTGTACAGCAGCACTAACTCGGATGGCGTGATGTCTCAAAAATAGGCAAACTACTTCGCTTTAATTAGCAAAAGGCGAGACGAAAAAAGCAAAGGGAAATAGGCCTACATGAATGTGTTCGCAAGGAAAGATCTCATTACAAACACAAACACGTTTCTTTAGTGATAACTCGACGTCCTTACTAGGACTATAGACCTTTTGTCCTTAGTTTAAATAGGGATTAGAAGATCTAGCAATCTTCAGTTCGGTGTACCGTGCGAATCAAACTTCAAAGTACATTGATAAGTGCACGCACCTAAACTTGTTATTATCTCAATTAGATAAAACGTGACTGAGATCGGCGGGTCATACGAGGAAATTTGTGTTTTGTTTGAGCTACAGTTGAATTGTGTCCATCATAAGACATATCACCATTGCGGTCGAGTGATTAATATGTAGTTGAGTGAGTGCACGAGTACGGTCACTCTTGCCCCAAAAGTGAGTTATACAGGCTAGGCATCCACGGTACGGTCTCCGGCGAGCTGCAGGAAACAGTCATTGAGGCCCGCACGCCTCCATCTCTATCTCTCTCCCTTTCTCTCTGCAAATCACTTTAATTTATCACAAGCATAAAGCTACATGTTATAAGAATGGAGGAGCAAGTTGTGAACATGGATGTGCCTCTGTATTACCCATCTTTATGGACCCTTGGTGTGGCGGGCTGGGTAGTCTGGCCAGGTTTATACTTCGTTTTTTGGTCGTATTTCTCGAAGAAGTACCCGCCGTATCTTGCATGTGGAACGTCTATGAGGTAAGGATTGTGTGTGTGTGATTCCCGTTTCCCAACCCTTTCATAATATGAATGTATGAGTGTACATGTGTTGTATGTATGACAGCGCGCTGTGTGAAGCTTTTCGTGCTTCTGTAAATGCCATCCGTCTGAACACACACATAGGAGCATCACTATCCTGGCTGTGTAGTAAAAGATGTGGTTTTGATTCTCAACATTTCAAACACCACTGTACAAAACTCAACTGATTTCACTAAAAATCGGTACTTTAGTGACATTTGATGACACCTAAATAGCAGTAAAATACATTTTTTTCAACTTACTAATGTTAAAAAGAATAATTAAAAAATTCAAATTGTAAGTCTAGTGTCAAACTTTGCTTACAGCTGCATCGACATGATTGTGTACAGTCTATGCGATATTGTGTGGTGTGTATATTTGTGTATAGACTGCTAGGTCCCTGCCTCACAGCATGTATGCAGTGCTAGAGGTCAATACGCATTAGCATTGACTCTCTATGCTTTGCTGGAGTGTCTGAACATAGCTTCTACGTTTCTCGCCGTGTACACGAAATGGCTGAGCCGAAATGCAATCAAATGTGCCACTGCGAGAAGTAGAAGTAATCGCTTCATGTTAGCCTTGTAATTCTGGTTTATTGACTTTATTAGAGGTACGCGTCGATCAGTTTTCAGATGGGGGATCGGACGGGATGGTTAAATTATTTGAAGCGCACTCACTGAATTGAATGATATAGGGGCATCCATTTTTGGAGGGGGCGGGGCAAGCATGTGTGCACCCGCTGAATACAAAGAGGTGATCATATGATATTCATGTCAATCATAGGGGGGGGGGGTCTCATTGACGCCCCCGAAATTAATGAAGCCCAGCTAAATGTTAATGGATAAATGCTGTCGATTTGATCATAATGATACTGTAATTGTATATTATGTTACCCTTGTATGCTACACTTGTGTATACTGATGTCGTGGTGACCAGTTTTATTGTCCATTAGAACATGATACAGAAATCTGCTTTCCATTGGTGTAACATGCAGTGTAAACGTAAAATAGACATGACATGGCTTCTTGAAGGCCAGTAGGATGTTATACTGTGTTCAGGTATATTATTATGAGCAAGCCTACACACACTCCGGCTTTCTCGGCAGACGGAATTTTACATTACATTAGAATGATGATATTGATGTACTGTAGTATACTAGTTTAATAGATTGATGATGCCACACGTACGGCAGCTATGTCAGCAACAGGAGCTATACAATTATCACAAGCAGAGGCTGTAGATCGAGTAATACTCAGCCAAGATTACGAGTTATACAGTGCGTCCCAGAAAAAACGAAACCGAGAAGTATCGATGTTTTATCATAACTTAATCACAACCATAATTAATGAATGATACATATTTGGAAAGCTTAGAGTCTCCTCTTTCAGTTGATGCTACTCAGATGATGCATATTTTACGCATGAGTGATTAAAAGCAATTTGAAGGAAGGAAACCAAAAAGACATTTGGCGGGCGGTATCTGAATTTCGAAGAGAAATTCACATTTCTAGAAAGTTGAGTTTCTGCTCTTTCATATGACACCTCAATTAGGAAAAATGAGAGAGGAATAACAAAGTTCTGTTTGCTTAAAGTAGCCCTTACATTTTCATAATTTTAACAAACGAATTCGTTTTCACTGGGTGCCTGCCGTACCAAAAAGCAGATTTGACAAAAGACTTAACTCCGTTTCGTTGACAATCAGCCATGCATGAAGACTCTCGTCTACGGCTGATTGTCAACGAAACGGAGTTAAGTCTTTTGTTAATTTCGTTTATTGATACGGCAGGCAGCCGGTGAAAACGAATTCGTTTGATAAAATTATGGAAATGCAAGCACTACTTTAAACAAACAGAACTTTGTCATTCCTCGCTCATTTTTCCTGATTGAGGTGTCATAATTATGAAAGGGCAGAAACTCAACTTTCTAGAAATGTGAATCTTTCTTCGAAATTCAGATACCGCCCGCCAAATGTCTTTTTGGTTTCCTTCCTTCAAATTGCTTTTAATCACTCATGCGTGAAATATGCATCATCTGAGTAGCATCACATGAAAGAAGAGACTCTAAGCTTTCCAAATTATGTATCATTCATTAATTATAGTTGTGATTAAGGTATGATAGAACATCGATACTTCTCGGTTTCGTTTTTTCTGGGACGCACTGTATTATGAATAGGCCTTCACACCCCTCCGGCTTTCTCAGCAGACGGCTTATTACATCACTACAATAGAATGATGATATTGATGTAGTATAAATTAATAGCTCGATGATGCCACACATAAGCAACAGGCTTTACAGCCAGACAGAGGCTGTAGATCGAGTATTACAAGGTTACATGGATGAACATCCCATGCATGAGTTCAATATTTCTTCCAGAAATTAAACTTGGGCCTGTAAATTCGATTTGGGTATCCCTAATTGCTTCTACAAAATGCACCAAGAAAATAATGAACCAACAACAAACGGGCAACATCTAGTGGAACATTGCATGATCAATTTTTTGCCTGGAAATTTAATGTTTTCTTTCTTTTATAAAACAATTTTAGATTAACCAATTTCTTAGTAGTATGTTTGTATAATGTAAGGAAATATCCTATGCAATGCATCATCTCTGGCAACTTTCCTGGAAATATGAACAATGCGAAAGGAAATGAGAGAATAATGGCCGCGTATCTTAAATCATAGTTCCTCATTAATTTCCATCCTTTCGGGATTATTTTGAGGAAAACAAGACAGTATACATGTACATAGTCCGGTATGTGTTTAGCCCCCTAGCACAGTAGCAGCGCTGCTTGAGATCAGAGGCGATACTATGATAATTTTATGTAAACCCACGCGGTCCAAACGTGCCATAAATTAAAGGAAGTGAGAAAATAAGGGCTAAGTACTTCACATATCCACCTCATTCTGTACCAAATAGAGGGAAGTTAAAGGGAAACAATACACCGAAAACAAGTTATTTTTTAAAAGACGCGAGGTAAAGATAAGTTGGAAACAATCAGGCAAATAATAAGAAAGTTATGACCCCCCATTAATTACGATATAAAACTAGTTATAGATACATGTATATCATAATTAGTGTAGGTATAGGTATAGATATAGGCATATAGCATCGTTACAGTCATAGTTATAGTTATAGTTACAGTTGTAGTTATATAGATACAAATATTGTTATAGCTTTGATTATACATGTAGTTACAGTTGTAGTTATAGATACAAATATTGTTATAGTTATAGCTTTGGTTATAGTTACAGTTGTAGTTATAGATACAAATATTGTTATAGTTATAGCTTTGATTATAGTTATTCGTTATAGGCCTAGATACAGTTATAGTTGTATGTATAGTCCAGCTGTAGTTTTAGCATTATAGTCAGAATTACAGATGATGCCAACAAAGGTATGCCGACATACCAGCCACTAAAGTATATGCAATTGTACTCTAGTTATTACTCATTAGTTTGTGAAAACGATTATTAGTCGATCATTAGGGTCTCCCGGTAGAAACACCCTTGAATTTGACATATTCAGTGCAGGGCACAGCGGGGGACCAGCCATTGAGGAGGAAATAGGCTTCGGCGGGGTCGGGCGGGGGGGGGGGGGGGGGGGGCTGGTGATGCACTGGTTTTACGTAGTTGGTGAAGGAAATGCGAATTTACAAAACCACCAATAGTGGTGCGGGAGGGGCCCTGAAATATTATCTTTTCCCCACTCTCCCTTTTGTCCTCATTCTTTTTCTTTCCTTTTTGGTGCAGTTTCATGGGGGAGACGTACATGTACCCTCGTTTCCCACATAGCTACATCACCGAATATACATGTGAACTGATTGTATTGGAGATACTACATGTATTTCATTTTATACAGTTTGCAAAATAATGTTTAAGGTCAGGCAATTTGATCCTATATTGTTCTTCCATTATGGTATGTCCTCAGTTAACACAATGCTCCCGTGACTAGACAATACAATCTCAACTCTCAAGGTCTGACATAGAACAAATATGAGGGTGCTACTTCTGGTATTTTAAAAACAGATGCCGACCTTAAATTAAAAAAAAATCATGATAATTGTTAGATTGTTTTCAATAACAAGTGAATTATTTTTGTCATATTTACTCTTCTCCGTCTCACGCTCCATCATCGCTCCTCTCTCTTTCTCTCAACCTTTCTCTCCACCCTCTCCCTCCCCTCCTCTTTCTTACTCCTTCCTCTTTTCCTCCTTCCTTTCTCTCTTTCTTCCCCTCTTTCCCCTCTCTCCAACTCTTTATATCTCACTCTCTGTCATTCTATCTCTTTCTTTTCCCTCTCTTTCCCCTCTTTCTCTCTCTTTTTCACTCTCCTTTTTCTCTTTGCCTTATGTAATTTTCTATTTTGTTTCTATCATATTCCACTTCTCACTTTCTCTCCACTCCGACGCGCGCTCTCTCTCTCTCTCTCTCTGTACTTACAAATAATTATGTATATATACATAATTATTTTCAATTTCAATTACACAAATTAAGGAATACATATCGGAAACAGAGAGGTCCACTAAAAAGCAATGCTTGAATGTATTGTGGACCCTCAAACAATAGTTAGGAATAATGAGTAATTAAATCAACAAATTCGTAACTACATCAAGGAACTAGAAATAGGAAAAAAAGGGGATGCCAACAGAGACGAAAACGTAACAATAGAGTGCTTTAAATGACAAAGATAGGAGAAGACGGTCATGATACAAAAAGTAAACAGTCCCAAAAAACAATTGTGGGATCGGAGGTATACAGAAAATAATACAAAAGGATGAGCTGCATTTGGGGTTGAGAAGAAACTGAGGAAGGAGATTTGCGCATTAGAATGATGTATGAATGTATGTATTTAAATATATTCGATTGCTGCTCAGGTTTTATTTATTGGTAGACAAAACGATGGAAGTATTATTTATAAAAAAAAATAAATAAGGAGAAAGTTCGCGATTCCTTCAGCTTTATAGTGATCTCACCATCAAAGCATTCATGACAATCTTAATGTTTGTCCCGTTTTGTTCAAATGAGACTTAAATTGTTCTCTGATTCTAAGCTTTTCCCACAATAATGCATTTGTACGATTTTAATTTTTTCCGGGCAGCGGACGTACATCATGTACTGGGTTCGGCAAACTTTTCCCCATCTAACCTAATTTAAAGACGTTCTCGCATTATCTGGATCAGTCCACTGTATCCCACTGAAATTGTCGGATGATATAAGACGGTATGAAAAATCCTGAAAGCGAGCCTACATCACAATCAGCCGATATGTGTGATATCGGGTCAGGTCAAATCGTTTATCATGATAATGTGTGCATTATGATGATTAAGGGCACGGAACCATTCTAGAATAGATTGCTTTGATTCATTTCATTTGATTGGAGTCGAGTTCATTTCTCTATCATCTTTCTTAACATATTCATACGCAATAATGTGATATAAATACATAGTCCCCATACACTGTAAACATGTGTATACACAGTAGTACCAGAAATAATGATCCTATACGTTGTTTTACAAATATTTGCCCCTAGGGCTTTGTCAATCAATACATTTATATAATTGTGTGCATATAATTATAATGTATATATATGTACATGTATGTATACATACATGTACATAAACGGTAAATAGGATACACCCTTAGTGCATAATTTATATGGATTAGTTGAGCATGATAGATAAGGGAAGGATAACGACATAAGCGTGAAGCTTATTGTGCTTGCAGCCCTTTTAATATGAGGGGGCACATTGTTCTGGAATGTACACTGGAAGTAGGTCCATGATGAGATACAGCCTATTAGCCTATACAGCTCTAAATTCAAGAGCAGTTGGGTGAAATTGATTAGTCGATATGAATGTGTATACATTAACTTCAATGAGGCAAGAGTATTATTTCCTACCCGACTTCATGCATTCTCTTTGTCTGTATCCTAGCAACCCCCTCTTCCTCTGTCTCCCCATCTGCCCCCTCGCTCCATTTTCACTATCTCTATCCTCATCTGTGTCTGTTTGTCTGTTATTCTCTCCCCTTCTCTCTATTTAGTTCTTTCTAGCAGGCTCCATTGTTAGGAATTTTCGGTTTCATTGTCTCTCTTTCTTTATCTATTTATGCATGGACCTGTACTACTCGTACATAGGTTCATGATCTATGTCTCTGTCTTTCTCTGTCTCTCTCTGTCTCTGTCTCTGTCTCTCTCGTCCTGAGTCAATTCTCTCAAAATACAATATTGTCTATAGGCTCGGATAACATGGCAGCTGCTCTTTTATTCATTAATAACACCTGAATGCTCCAAGTGGTAGATCAAGGGTGGAGGGCATGGGGCACTGCCCCCTCTCTCACTCTCTCTCTTCTCTTCTCTCCTCTCTCTCTCTCTTTCTCTCTTTCTCTCTTTCTTTCTCTCTCTCTCTTTCTCTCATTCTTTCTCTCTCTTTTGTCTCTCTCATCTCTTTCGGCCAAATCAATTATGTGTACCTTACGTACATATTATTAATTAAGAACAAATGCTCCCGCACTAATTGTAGGCGCATACAGCATTACAGGCACTTGACATTTTTTGTGTGTATTAACCCACCCCCCATGCCCCATTCCAATCACAGAATCCTTTATCTGCCACCACGGGTATTGATTGCATATCAATATTACCAGATTATATCATGGTGATGGTCTAGCAGTGCCATGGCCAAGGTTCAAATCCAAGCTACAGTATATGGAACTCCCGTCATCTTGACACAACTAAATCAACGTTCCTTTTTGAAAGCGAGAATTACGAGAATCCTTTGTGCATAAATTTGCCAGCGCACATACTGTTTGGTATAGGCCTACTTGCATGCGCCATGCATTGTATAGGGAAGGAATGCTCCCCGGTGAGAAGAGATGGCGCACACACGGCGTGAAAGCAGAGGTTCATTGTGAAAGCCAGAGCCATTTATGCCCACAGTTTGGGAAACGGCGTGAAAGCAGAGGTTCATGGTGAAAGCCAGAGCCATTTATGCCCACAGTTTGGAAAACGGAAACGTGGTATCAGTTGAAATAAATATTGTCCAGTGCTTGCCTATCTATAACAAAAAAAAACATTCGCCACATTAATTTTGTGCCCGAATAGAACCGGGTTCCCTCGGGTGTAAATAACATTTCGATAATGGTAGGCGCCTAGGCGACACCGAAACCCCAAAGCAAATATTATGATATAGTCACACAAATGCGTCATTCACATACAGCTATAAACTAATGTAGAGTATGTATTCACCGTCAATATCATGAACTGTTACTGGTTATGCAAATAGGCAAGAGGCCTAGATATTCTCGGAGATTGCACTTTAGAATCTATGTTTACGCTGCTGCTAAATGTATATAACACACCTCCTTCCCTGAAGAATGGCCCCTGTCTTGAAGTAACAAATTTGGAAACAATATTGAAAAAAGAAAGAAAGAAAAAAAAGTGATTTCATGTGTCGGTTCCCTCGCTCTACGTGAATTATCTATAGCCAAGCGGAGGCTTCCTTCTCCCTAAACAGTTTTCCATGTCATGGCACGAAAACGTTTATGCTTCTCTGCTGCATTTATATGCGCAAATGGAGGAAGTGAGTCTATATAGTGAGGACGAGGAGAAATGGAAGGAGAGAAAAGAAGAGGAAGGAGGGAGAAGAAAAAGAAGGAGAAGAAGGGGAGAAAGAAGGATAAGAAGAAGAGAAAGGAGAAGAAGGGGGGGGGGGGAGAAAGAAAGATAATAAGAATAAGAGGAGAAGAAGATTGAAGATGAAGGAGGAAGATGAGAAGAAGAAGAAAGAAGGACAAAAAAGCAAGAGAAAATAAATAGAAGAAGGAAAGGAGAAGAGATCGAAAAGGGAAGGAGAAAGGGAAAGGATAAATGAGAATGAATAAAGAAATCATAAGGTTTAGGGAAAAGGTAAGAAGGGAGAAGAACAGGAGAACCAAAGATAAGGAAAACGGCAAAAAGATTAAGATGTATATATATACAGAAGAAGAAAAAGGAGGAGATGGAGCGGAAGTAGAAGAAGACGCAAAGGATGATCAGTATACATAGAAGAAGAATCTCCTATGAGAGTATTAGAAGATAAAAGAATAAGAAGATGACGAAAAAGTAAAAGGGGGAGGAGGAGAAGGAGAAGCAAAAAAAGAAGCTTATTGCAGAAGAAAGAGAAGCAATCAAATTATGAAATGTAGAAAAATATAAATAATCATTAAGGAAAGGAAAGACATTTATGAAGAATATTTCCACTAATATAAGTACATTATGAAGAAAAAAATAGATTCGTTAGTCAAAATAACTAATCGAACGATGTAAGGAGGTATCGATTACCAATGTTGCCATGAAGACATAGGCCATTTTCGTAAAGTAACCAAATTTAATGCACAAGTCTTTGTGAAGTGCCTCAATACAAACTATAGTTCAAAAGTCAGAATGCAAATTGCATAAAGTGTTGCTAGGTAGGCCACGCCATAATTTGTGCGGCTACCTAGGAACAACAGTAATGTATGCAGTTCGAATTCTGTATATATTGAAATACTATTATTCTTGTCAGGTGAATGAAATCATTTGTATTGAGGCATTAAATTTGTATTAAATTAGGTTACATTACGGAAATGGCCTATTATTGATAATGAATTAGAATGAACCACAAAGGAGTGTATGTACCCTAAAATTCGATAAGAATAAACTTTAAGAATGAACCGCAAAGGAGTGTGTGTACCCTAAAATTTGATATGAATAAACTTCTTCTCATCAAAATACATTTATCCTACATCTCACCTTCACCTTGTTATGTTATACCAGGGACACGTCTAGTAGGTCCATGGATATACAATGCGACATGTCAGGGGTTATCTGAGTCATTATGTTCTGCAATCGCACGACTGCTGCTGAAACAGAAAAGGCGTAGAAAGAAAAGGCTTGCTGTTGTTTGAAAGGCGTATCAAGGTTATTATGAGTACAACTGAACAATGATAAACACCAAACTTTTTGTCAGAAATGATGTATCAAAGAATTGATGAATTGAATTGATGGCGCTGCATTCTTACGACAGTATGTCTGGTTGGTCGGTTGGATGTTTTTATTTTCCGTATAAAGTTAATATATAAAAATATTCACAAACCAATAACTAAAAAGAGACTGATGGATTGCTCTATTCAGAGCCATCAATAGATAAGGGCTTCGTTTTATGCCACCAAACGTAGTGAGTACCGGAGGCATTATGTTTTCGGGTTGTCCGTCCGTTCGTCTGTCTGTTTGTAATTTCTTGTGAATGCGATAACTTTATGAACGAATCGAGGTATCATAGTTAAACTTGGTAAGAGTATGTATGACCATGTGAAGATTACCTGAATATATTTTGGGGTCAAGAGGTCAAAGGTCACGGGTCAACTTAAATATGCTAAAATATCTTGTGAATGCGCTTGAGAACGAATCATGCTATCGACAATCGGAGTGAAACTTGGTAAGAGTACGTATGACCATGTGAAGAGGGTTATTGTCATCCCTAACTTCATCGAAATTAGGGAGCGTCTGTAAATGAGGGTTTCTACCTTTAATCCGGTAATTGAAAAATACTGATTACGTTGCAGGCAGAGGCATGCATAATTGTTTTCGACAGCGAGGAATCGATTTTTTTTCTTCTAGTTCATGAATATGATGCAAAATGTTACAAATATAATACGTACGCAATATCGTATCCCCCCTCCCCATCTCTGTAAATAATGATGACCAGATGACAGTTATAATTTATGTTTATTTACATAAGGAAAATCATATTGGTAAGTCTGTTAACATATTGGCTATGTCATACTTATTCATTGTTGGCTGTTTTTTCCCCCATTCATGTATTGTGACAAGCCGTCATCCAGGTCGGGTGTAGCCTCTAGGCGGAGTGCCGAGATTTTTTCTTTGCTGCTAGACTAACCTTAAGCAGAACGTCTGATACGGCGAGACTACGAACCGTGTGAGCCGCTTCGCGACTCACGGTTCGTAGTCTCGCCGTATCAGACGTTCTGCTTAGGGTTAGTCTAGCAGCAAAGAAAAAAGCTTGGCACTCCGCCTAGATTATAGGCTAGGTCGGGTGGAGCAAGTGGGGGGGGGGGGGGGGGGAGGGGGGGGGGGGAGGGGGGGGGGGGCGATACCGATTGGGCCCTTTACAGTCTAGCACTTGATATTCTGGCGCTAGAACTACCCCCATTAGTGGCGTAGCGCGTGTCTAGCCATTCCAGGGGCACTGGCACATTTGGGGGGGGGGGGGCAAGGGGCCCATGTATGATTGATCAAAATATGGATTAATAAGGCGGTCCTATCATCTTCTTCGCATGTTCCCTTTCTGCTCCCCTCCGGGCCTCCCCCATTTGATTTGTTGTGGGGGGGGGGGGGGAGGGAGGTGGGAAATACTTATAAAAGTGTGCCCCGTGAGATCCAGTCCCATACCACCTGTATCTACACCCATGAACCTTCAAAGCAACAATCATGTGATGTTTTCACGTTGAAACCTGTTTGTTATCATAGCATAGGAAGATAATTTATGGCAACCGCAATCGAGGGTTTGTTACATCAATTACAGTTGTTTTAACACTCTGTGCAGGCCCTGGATGGTGTTTTGTTTCGCTCGATTTAATAATGGACGCAAATAATGTTAGCAAATAAGGTACTCCAGACACATAATAAATGATGTGGGTATTATTATCATTAAAACGTGTACATGATTATGTTGGCTGTAAGTAAATACAGATCTGTAACAGATCCTATATGCAACTAAATATATTATTTTATTATTATAATGCAACTGCCAGGGGCGGCGATTTCTTTTCATGACCGGGGGGGACGAAATGCGTGGAACGAGGGAGGAGTGACGTAATGAGCCAACACGTTTATTGTGGGGGGGGGGGAGAAAGAAAATCCGCATCATCATCGCTCTTACATGTTACATGCAGGCCCCGCGGAACCGTTTTTCAAAGTTGTAGGGGGGGGGGATAAAGTATTTGCGATCAGATAGAGCAAAGCAATTCAAGTTGGGTGTAACTAATTTGGCGTGGGGTCCAGGGGCAAAGCCCCGGCGGGGGTCAAGGGGCGGAGCCCCATGAAGCTCAGAGTTTTTAGGCATTTAATAAGGGTCAGATGAACATATTTTGATACCTTATTTGTAACACTTGCATGCAGGTCACTAATCGTACTGGGGTCCAGGGGGCGAAGCCCCCAGAAGCTCAGCGGTTTTAGGCATTTAATTACGATCAGATGAGCATCCAGGGGCCGCCTTATATGGCCCTTGGTGGGGTTTAGGGGGCGGAGCCCCCGTAAGCTCAGGGTTTTAGGCTTTTGAATAAAGTCAGATGACCATCCAGAGGCCCACTTAGGGCCCTGGTGGGGTGCAGGGGGCGGAGCCCCCGGAAGCTCTGGTGTTTTAGGAATTTAATTATGGTCAGCTGAGTAACCAGGGACAAGCCTTAGGGCCCTTAGTGGGGTACAGGGGGCAAAGCCCCCGGAAGCTTGGGGAAAATCATGCCATTTCAGTAACATTTGTAAATTAGTAACTGGTATCGAATTAGAAATAAACCACGTTTGAATTTTATCGGGGGGGGGGGGGGAGACTGCCCAAAGCACGAGTGAGTGAGCATAGTGAACGAGAGGGGTCAAGGTAAATTATATTCCTTAGCAAAACTATAGTATGAAAACAAACAAAATACCTGTTTCACACTTCACTTTTCTACAATATTAATTGTATATTTTGAAGGATATTATGCGAGGGAGCATACCTCCCGAGCCAGAAGGTTTTTGCATTTTTATTTGTCTAAACGCTGCACTCTTGGGCCCTCCAAAGCCAAATAGTGTGTTGCAGTCTTTAGTCAGTATTTGCTGTACATTATTTTTGTGTACTTTTTCAAATTTTCCGGGGGGGGGGGGGGGGACGATCCCCCCTACAAAAATCGAGGGGGGACGTGTCCCCCCCGTCCCCCCCCCCCCCCGGGATCGCCGCCCCTGGCAACTGCTACTTCTATTAGTTCTAGTGGAGACCTACATGTCATTTCCGCTACTGTGTAGTTCTACACATTTCGAGCTATGACGAATAATTGATTTTAAAGATAACCTGGGTCGATAAGCTTTTCATCTCTATGAATAAAGAATCAGTTGTGTTTTCTCTGATATCATATTTGTCTATGTGCTATTTTAGACATCCCCAAGCATGCCAAGTGCTTTTAATACATAACGCATTCAGAAATATAAAGACAACATTGTTTTTATATTCTTTTCAAACATAACACGATTCTGTCTATATAGACATCCCCAAGCATGCTACATAATGCATTCAGAAGTAATGACAATTTTTTTTAAATATTCTTTTCAAACATAACACGATACTTGTTTGCCGGAAGCAAAGAGGTCGTAACAAATCATATTCATATAATATATATGCGGCTATAGGGCTTTACATAACCCATTCAGAAATAAAGACAAATTGGTTTTTATATTCTTTTCAAACATAACACGATACTTGTTTGCCAGAAGCAAAGAGGTCGTAACAAATCATATTCATATAATATATATGCGGCTATATAGGGCTTTACATAACGCATTCAGAAATAATGACAAAATTGTTTTTATATTCTTTTCAAACATAACACGTACTTGTTTGCCAGAAGCAAAGAGGTCGTATAACAGATCATACATGTATATGCGGGCGTGTCCGACACTGTCTTGGTCAACGAATAAACGCAATGTCATCCACACAGTTTAATGGCTACCAGTAGAAATATGAACTCCACTTAGTGATGATATTCCATTATCTTTATAGAAAGGGCCAACTATGCATAGAGTGTGCTTTATCGTTCGACATTGGCGCTGTCGTAAAATACTGTAGCCGTTAAAACATAAGATTGTCTCCTTTCTTTCCGGACAACTTTAAGTACACGATAAATACGTGTAATATTATTCAGATAATAAAGCGTCTCATTTATGTTCCTGTATGTTAATGGTACCTGTACAATCAAAATTATTGTGCTTATAATTTTGCAGACAATGACAAAGTTCTTAACCCCTTCAAACATCAAAAATGTGGTTCTATTCGTCTCAGATAAAATCAAGTTTCTACATGACTGTATGTCAGCGTATAATCTTCCTGTTCACGCCCAATTGAATTATCTTTAAATACTTGTCGACATTAGCTAAATTATTTTTGATCAGCTACTAATAAATAACATTTCTAAACTTTATATGAATAATAGCATTGATGTATGAATTAAAAAGGAAATTAGATTACTTTAGTATTCTGATGATTTTAAAACAAAATATAATGTGATTATTTGATTACTTTGTAAATACAGACAATATCAGCCTTGAGCTGCATGCCATGTTATGTTTAATAAACCAATGCAGTTTTTCTTCTTAGGTATACTCCTCAACGTCCCGTTATGAACCAAACGAGTTCAGTTCAATACAAAACATATACCTTCATTGGAAGAATTAATACAATAAATCAATATGCCATCATAAATATTATAATTCAGTCAATAGATTGAGTCCAATATCACCGTTTGTCAGGCTGCCCCAAACACTCATATCTGAAATTAGGTTGCGGGTCACCGAGTAAAAGTTTATTCAAGACATTATCACCGATCTAATGGAAACAACCAGAATGACATCTTGACATGTATTGCCGCTCTCGATCTCTTGTTCAAATTTACAATATTTGTTACCAGTGATTGTGACATGTATTACCGCTCTCGACCTCTTGTTCAAATTTACAAATGTTTTACCAGTAAATGTAACGATTTTAATCACTGAATTTTCATTTTTTTGATCTCTTGTTTCCCAGATTAGTCTCCGTTGTCCATGCAGTTTTTCAGTTTATCTTGGCATCTATTATCATGTCAAGGACGTACAAGGATGTCTTCTTTGCTGAGTAAGTTTTCGATTTCTTTTTAATGAAATGATAATAGGCTTTTTAGAGAGAGAGAAGCAAGTAAAATTTACGTGGATAAAAGAAAACATGATTTTGATTATTTTGTATCAATGATAATTGCCCGGATTGTAATAGTATGATTGATTTCAAAGTGAATTTATCTAATTATTTAAACATATTTGTGGCTTACACCCAGTAAATATTAGATCGATTGATCGATCTGTAATTGAAAAACAAGTCAGAAAAATCTTGATAATTGAAATTTCTCCCAGGAAGCATTACATTTATAAAAGTGAATTTATCTGTCGAAATTGTGCTTTCTTTGTTATCGTTCTGCCCGTCAAATTTTGAATTTACTTCGCGTCATCGGCGTCATACCTTCATACATTTCAGGCGTCCCATGCTACCTTTTTTTCTTCATCTCAAATTGCAAATGTAAATTGATTTCTGTCCAGTATAGAAAACGTCAAGTTTCATTATTCTGAAATGCATTTCATTGGTTCGCTCGCTACCCCCCCCCCCCCAGTCATAATAACATATGATCTTAATATGGAATACTGTTACACTTCTTACCCCCGTGCCCCGGCAGAAAAGCGATGTTCCCTCATAATAATTAAATAATTCCCCCACCCCCCCCCCCCTCTAGCTGATAAAAAAACGTGGCTACGCCGTCGTGCGTTGTGTTATTTGAATGACGTTCTTTAAAAGTTATAAAAGGCCAAACAAATAACATTAAATGAAATAAAGGGAAAACGATTTCTATAGTATTAATTTGTATATTGTCCCTTTTCCCTTCATTTTCTTTCTCTTGTATCTTTGCAGTTGTTCGTTATTAGATCAGCTCACTGTTTTCGCTATTGCATACTGGATTTACGATGTGGTGATTATGTACAAGTCCTACTGCCTAGAGAATAAGTTGATGAAAACAACGTTTTTAACAACGTTGGGACCATTCTTAATGGATAATCCTTTGATCATTATCCACCATGTCGCAGTGCTTACAGGAAGTGTACCCCTTACCTTGGTAGGTTTGATGATGATGATGATGATGATGATGAATTGATGATGATGATGATAATCAATAATGATGATGATGATGATGATGATGATGATGATAATCATAATAATGATAATAATGATAATCATCATAATACTGATGATGATAATGATAATAATAACTGATGATGATGATAAAAATCATAATAATAATGATGATGATGATGGTGATCGTCGTCGTACTGGTCTGACGGCACTGCGATTCTGAGCCAATTTACATCCTCTTATTTATTATTTATCATGTTTTTTTCAGATCCGTTCTTTAAGATTTTACATGTTTGAATGTTATAACTTCAAATGCAATCGCACATTCTTCCAAAATCGGATCGAAGTCGGAACGTATATAGTATAGTGTGCGGTAGGTTTGAGATAACATTAGGAATAATAATATTGTTCAGATGTGTTTTCCGATCTTTGAGTTCAAATGTTAAGATATCAGATCCACATTTACAATGGAAAGTTAATGATATATGCGGGCAAGCGACCTAAGCCTTATGGCCACATGGTGTCCATACCCCTAGTATGCTCCGACATTATTATCCCCTCGCCGACGAAATCGGAGGGGATATAACAAGTAACGCTGCCGTCCGTCCTTCCGTGCATCCGTTCGTCCGTAACAAATTTGGTTTCCGATTGATAACTTGAGTAATGTTTGACGAATTTTAATGAAATTTGATATGAAGGTACATGGTATCGAAACACAGCCCAAGTTCAATTTCGGAGTATGTAGGTCAAAGGTCATATAGCTCATTAAATATGCGAATCTGGTTTCCGATCCATAACTTTAGTATTGTTTGACGGATTTTAATGAAATTTGATATGAAGGTCCATGGTATCAAAACACAGCCTAAGTTCAATTTCGGAGTATGTAGGTCAAAGGTCTTAGCTCATTAAATATGCGAATCTGGTTTCCATTCGATAACTTGAGTAATGTTTGACAAATTTTAATGAAATTTAATATGAAGGTACATGGTATCAAAATACATGTACAGCCTAAGTTCGATTTCTGAGTATATAGGTCAAAGGTGAAAGGTTGTAGCTCATTAAATATGCAAAAACACCTAGTTATTATGTGAAAATGTGGTTAACTACCTTGCCTAGTAATATAATAGTATAGTCCAATGGAGGTAACTTGTTCTGACGTATATAGGCCATTTGTACCCTGCGAGGGGATGCTACGCTTTACATTGACTTGTTATTTTTGCGTTATACATTTCGTCCTGATTTATATGTTTCTCTTTCCTCCACAGCATTACCGGTTTGGTAAAGCTGCCTTTATGATTGCGTGTGTGCATTTTACAGAATTAAGCGCCACGTTTCTCTGCGTTAGAAAGATTTTTATAAGGGTAAGTAAAACGAATACAGGGCCCTGTTTCATCAAACTTGTTTTCAATAACAAGTTACAATAACTGTTATAAGCTACTGAAATCGTGGCATTTGATTGGCTGAGAGCAAAATTGTTTTGGAAATTTAGCATTTGATATTGATAACACGTTTTATGAAACAGGGCCCGGATGAACTTAGTATCTTGATTAATTCGATTAGTCAATGACTCGGTTGATAAATTTTTGCCAACGTCACTCTTGAAACCCTATGCAGTGGCGACATAAATGATAATATACAGCATATTTCCCCTTTAAATTAATGTGATTAATAATTGGAGTAATGCTTTCTTATTTGATATGAGATGAGTTTCCTTCTATTATTGTTATTTTTATTTGGTTGTTGGATTGTTTTTTCTTATTTTTTTTTAAAAATATTTTTTTAAATATTTTTTTATATTTAAAAAATAAAAATATATATATATATATATATATATATTTTTTTAAATTTAAATTAAAATTGTATTATTATTATTTTATTTTTATTTTTTTTGGGGGGGGGGGTGGGGGTGGCGTTGCAAGCTTTCCTTTAGGTCAGTCACCCCTGCCGAGCATGAAATATTTCATGCATACTGGTACCTAATATGGAGCCGGAAGTTCCTGAAATGATTTAGGATGTACGTGCTGGATATACTTCCTTTATATGTTCTGTGGAATTGCAATGTAATGAGGGACTTCAGTAATCTTCAGGGGGTGACAAATTGGCCGCCCCTCCTTTACACTTCTCTTTTCTTAGTCTTACCACAGATCATTGATCACTTCCATGTTTTGTTTTTAAATTCTACCCCCATTCTGACATCCCTTGATCTGGGTCCTATGACAATTACCCCCTGGGCAATCACCCCCCCCCCCCCCCCCCCGGCCAATTACCAGCAGGACAATTACCCCCAAGGACGATTATCCCCCCCCCCTCCCGAGGATAATTACCCCCTGAAAATTACTTGTTATCAGGGTGGACTTCCCCTTTAATGAACAAGGGAGTAATTGTCCTCGGGGGGGGGGGGGGGGGGTTTAATGCCCTAGGGGGGATTATTTTCCGGGAGGTGACTGTCCAGGTGGTAATTGTCCTTATACGCCTCCTCTGTAACGTATCTTTAAAGAATATATTCTGTCGGAGGCAAAGATATGTGATAATGGTATATCCAGCCAGGACAAACAAGGAAGACTACCGGTAACATTACAGGTAGTAAGTGTAGTAGTTAATGTCCGGTGTATAGGATTTCGTTTTCTAAACCAAATGGATTTGCGATTTCAAGGCAATAGACCACTCTATGCCCCTCCCCCCCCCCCTGCCCCCCCCCCCCCCCTCAAGGCTATATATATATTGACAGATACAGGAGGCTCTGACACATCAAAAGTTTGATTAACTTTATCGCTTAACGATTGATTAATACAGGCATGAAAGATTGTTTCCGGTGTAAAAAAAAGAATTTTAGGATTCTTTTTCTTCTATTGCATTTACCCCTCCACCAGCCCCACCCCTCCACCAGCCCCACCCCAAGAAAACCATGGAGGGCGCATGGGATTCCCCGAAATTCTACCCCGGCCACACTCGCCTCTCTGGTGATCCATAATCCGCCCCTGCTCTCTCACTCATCCCATTAATCTTTGTGTAACACTCTGTTTTTCTTTCTCCGCAGCACGGCTACACGGACAACCTTATATACAGGATCAACACTGCCCTCGCAATTGTAACCTTTTTCTGTTCTCGCATCATCCTCTTTCCCTCCATATACCTCATCTATGCCTACACATACAATCAGACTCTGTGGGAGGTCGCGACCTCCATGTACTTTGGCTGCCACTTTGTCATGTTTACTGTGACGGTGCTGCAGATGTCGTGGTTTGTCATTTTCATAAGGACAGTCCTCAAAGACCGCTCGTCCAACTCTTTCCTGGACCTCCACCAGAACGCCAACGGGCACAAGATCAAGCAGGAGCAGAACGGGTACCAGAATGGACACGACGTCGGGCACCCGCAGACGGTGAAGAAATCCGAATAGCGAGTGTTCCTAGTACCGGTACTTACTATATTTAAGCGGTCATAATTAAGAGAGGGATGTCCGAGTTACATCGTAAAACCGATCCGAAACCGGCCGATCCTTGACTGAGATATTTGTTGTCTCGGTGTGCCGTCGGTCTTGATGGTATGGCTAGGGTATTTAAGGATTCCTTCTAATGCCACAGTCACACTGACAAATACCGAAACGAGACCGACAAGAGACTGAACAAAAAAATTACATTGTTCTAAATGGCCAATATTTGTGCATTATCTATCCTATCTAGGTGTGACTAGGATACTTTTTGTGTGAACAAAAACGATATAGTAATGGTTAAGCAATCATACATTAAAAAAAGGATAATATTGAGTCTTTTTATCAGTGATATCTTTGAGGTTCGAGTGTATGAAATATCATCTTCTAAGCTTTGCGACAACTCATAGAACCGTGTACGGTATGCCATTGGACACCCACGACCTTGACGTCGTTGAAGATGAATGTTTGTAATTTTTGTTGTACTATTGCAGGGCCCCCGAGTATAACAGTGTTTTACTCACTGATGGGGTTACCCTGGGTAAGTAAAACAAAATAAATTAATAAATAAAAATGTCATTTTATGAATATGTATATTTACTTGTAATGTATGCATTATACCACAAGAGATTTCTAAGATAATACCCCATGCAGTAACATCACCGAGACTGACACCAGATCAAACAAACGTGCATTAAAGCCCCTCTCCACTAGTTTGGCCAGGGGGGATTATACCTCCCTGCAAGGTCACTGACCGTTGTTTATCTCATCAAATCAGCTCTCAATTAACATAAGAAAAAAGGGATAAAAAATTATCGGCTTTAGAGTCGGTTTGATGGTATGACTGAAAGCACAAGACATTGCAGCACGTCTTAAAATACCGCTCTGTGATTGGTCGAAATGTGATCGTCACATGATTAATGCAATGACGTACTGCATATACACCCACATTATTGAACATAGACATTTTGTTCTCTCAAATCCAAAGGGTGCTATTGAGTCTAGTGACTATCCCGATCGTGAGGTCGTTGGAGTACACATAGGTCTATGAATTCCTCGATCTGGCGCTGCTCAGTGGCTGCCGGGCTCACGATCAATTGGGAAAAAAGAATTTCCATTTTCGATTTAATAAAATTTGGAGTGGACTTTAAAGGAGTATTATTATTATTATATGATATGACAATACAAATACACAATACAAATTTAAAGATTTAAGTTGAGGTCTTGTTGATCTAAAGGTTCGCGGTTCGAGTTCAGCCGGGGCACTAATTTCCTTTGGTAAGACATTAATCTTTATTTGCCACTCTCCACCCAGGTGTAGTTAATGGCTACAAGGTAGGAATTTATACCTAGAAAGCTTTCAGCACCTTAAGGCAGCTGGATTGTAGTTAATGGCTACAAGGTAGGAATTTATTCCTAGAAAGCTTTCAGCACCTTAAGGCAGCTGGATTGTAGTTAATGGCTACAAGGTAGGAATTTATTCCTAGAAAGCTTTCAGCACCTTAAGGCAGCTGGATTGTAGTTAATGGCTACAAGGTAGGAATTTATACCTAGAAAGCTTTCAGCACCTTAAGGCAGCTGGATTGTAGTTAATGGCTACAAGGTAGGAATTTATTCCTAGAAAGCTTTCAGCACCTTAAGGCAGCTGGATTGTAGTTAATGGCTACAAGGTAGGAATTTATTCCTAGAAAGCTTTCAGCACCTTAAGGCAGCTGGATTGTAGTTAATGGCTACAAGGTAGGAATTTATTCCTAGAAAGCTTTCAGCACCTTAAGGCAGCTGGATTGTAGTTAATGGCTACAAGGTAGGAATTTATTCCTAGAAAGCTTTCAGCACCTTAAGGCAGCTGGATTGTAGTTAATGGCTACAAGGTAGGAATTTATTCCTAGAAAGCTTTCAGCACCTTAAGGCAGCTGGATTGTAGTTAATGGCTACAAGGTAGGAATTTATTCCTAGAAAGCTTTCAGCACCTTAAGGCAGCTGGATTGTAGTTAATGGCTACAAGGTAGGAATTTATTCCTAGAAAGCTTTCAGCACCTTAAGGCAGCTGGATTGTAGTTAATGGCTACAATGTAGGAATTTATTCCTAGAAAGCTTTCAGCACCTTAAGGCAGCTGGATTGTAGTTAATGGCTACAAGGTAGGAATTTATTCCTAGAAAGCTTTCAGCACCTTAAGGCAGCTGGATTGTAGTTAATGGCTACAAGGTAGGAATTTATTCCTAGAAAGCTTTCAGCACCTTAAGGCAGCTGGATTGTAGTTAATGGCTACAAGGTAGGAATTTATTCCTAGAAAGCTTTCAGCACCTTAAGGCAGCTGGATTGTAGTTAATGGCTACAAGGTAGGAATTTATTCCTAGAAAGCTTTCAGCACCTTAAGGCAGCTGGATTGTAGTTAATGGCTACAAGGTAGGAATTTATTCCTAGAAAGCTTTCAGCACCTTAAGGCAGCTGGATTGTAGTTAATGGCTACAAGGTAGGAATTTATTCCTAGAAAGCTTTCAGCACCTTAAGGCAGCTGGATTGTAGTTAATGGCTACAAGGTAGGAATTTATTCCTAGAAAGCTTTCAGCACCTTAAGGCAGCTGGATTGTAGTTAATGGCTACAAGGTAGGAATTTATTCCTAGAAAGCTTTCAGCACCTTAAGGCAGCTGGATTAAAGCCAGGTACGTAATAACACTACTACGTGCACAATATAAATGGAGGTATTATTATTATTATTACTTACTTACACAACTAGGCCCTACATGATAATGGGAGAACGTGGTTGTTTTCATAGCCTCTCTTTTTCGACATTCTCTCCCCGGACTAAACCTGTTTGATTATTTATATTTTTGATTTGCTTTGAATATTTTATTCATCCAGTCTTCCATTTATCTTTTTTTTCTTCAATTTAACTTTTTAGATAAAATATGGTGCAATAACAACGCCATTGTCGAATATGTCGGATCGACAATAACTATATTATGCAATTATTATTGTATAAGTCTATTTTGACAAGCGTAATTCATTCATCATTATGAGTTTGCAATTTAAGGGCAAATATTATATCCCATTGAATAGTTAGTAAGTATTAATTATAGTTGTGTGAATACTCGTATTGACTAAAGGTAGAGTTTTATAACAATATGCAATTATGAGTATAAGAACAATATGTCAATATTTTAATGGATTTATATTGAATCCGTAATGTTATAAACATTACATAATGACTACCATAGATTTTGTGTTATGCATTTGCAATAGAAGTAAAAATGTATTTGGAAAACGTGTACTTTTTGTATATTTTGTTGTGTGTGTTTGAGACAAACTCAGGGCGCATTGATAAATGCGTTAGTGATCATTTTGAAAGCAAGATGATTAAGATAAATGTAGTTTAAAGGACTACAATTTGGCGTTATTCTTAGATAAAAAGGGAGTTTGTCAATGCTTAATGGTTGTATAATCCTCTCGAAGGATAGAAACAATGTGAGGGGTCAGTGACACAAAGAAGTAACTCCATTTTTGAGAAAAAGGGGTATATGTGTCACTGAGCACTTGGGCCTTAAAGAGTTAAGTCCATGTTTCACTAGTCATTGATTTCAATTGGGTGTTGGGTGGAGTTAAGTCTTTGTGTTTCCTGGAAAGCCCTCATTTTTGTAAACATTTTGATATCAAATACTCATTTTGGCAAAGTATGGAGTTACGTCTTTGTCTTTCTGAACCCTCGAACTGATCGTAAGGAATATATGACACGTTTCACCTATCGTATCCCCAACTGAATATGTGGGGGAAAAAAATGCTTAATATTTTGAAACATTTAAAACAATTATCAATGAACATCAATGTATGTTGTCAGGAGTTGTTTTCCAGAGGACTGCGGGTCACATGGTTTGAGTCGGAGGTGTTGTGGTCCAGTGGATAAGTCTCCGGACTGTGAACCACCAGGTACAGGGTTCAAATCCCTGTCTCAGCAGTAATGTCCTTTGGCAAGACGTTAATTTACACTTGCCACTCTCAACCCAGGTGATGTAAATGGGTAGCTGGCAGGAATTAATTCCTTGAAATGCTAGAGCGCTGTAATGACAGAGCGCCACTAAAGTGACAATTTGCCAAACATGAGTGTTATACAAGACTCCACTATTATTAGTACTCGTCTTGCCGGGGCATTATTTTCCTTCAATGGCAAGACATCGTGTTTATTTTTGCCACTCTCCACCCATGTGTTGTAAATTCCTTGAATGCTTTCAGCTCATCAAGACAGTTGGGTTGAAGATTGGGGCATTAAAAGCAACTTCGTAGGCGCTCTGAATATCCTCTTTGGTTGATAATTATGTGTGCAATATACATGTAAAAAAAAAAAAAATTACATATAAATGTAAAGCTATTATTAATGTTATTATCCACGTCTTATTACTTGTATTGGCTCAGTCATTGCTGTGATACATCAACCGTCGTCACAAATTATAGCTGATCATTGAAAATGTTAGTATTAAATTCATACTTCTTATTACTACTACGGTATGTCAAGAGTGAAACAGCCCAAGTAGTAGAGTTTTGCCGTATACGTTACATTTCTGATATTTAGCAGTTGTTACGGCAAAAATATAAGACAATCAAGTTTCATTTTTAAGATGGCGTTTATAAAGCCTACGAACCAGAATTATAGACTAGTGCTGCAGAGTGTTGAAATAGTACTGGAGAAGGTACATAACTAAGTGTAAGTGTTTTTGGAACAAATGCATTATTTATCGGAAGCATGTAGGAGTTTGTGGACTTCAGGTTTTGGCAGGTAATCTGATAACATCTCACTTCCCTTTTACAAAATCGATATGATGAGTGGTTGTTACAAAATGTTGTTATATTTCAATCGTTTAATTTGTTTGTTTGTTGGTATGAGCAATTTGAATAATTACTGCTCTGATAAAAGTTTTTGATATACACTCCTTGTACTATCCCAGTATCACGGTCGTAACGACTTTCAATAAATCAACAACAAACTATTGCAATGGCCCTGTCCATCACTTATTGAAATGCATGTGTGAATAAAAAAAATTGGCGTATTACGCAATCCAATAATTTCTATGTAATATACGATAAGGTATTGATTGATATTGCCCTTAGCCTTGCGTTGGTTTCTCCAAAGTCTTTATGATGTAGTTGAATACCATCACTGCGTTGATCTTTTGGAAATCAAAAAATGTCTGTTCTCTTTTTAATTAAAATAAATAGTTTAAATAAAGTTAAAAGGAAACCCAACTCCAAGGAATAAGTTTAGGTATTCTAAAAAATGAGATCTATACCTGCCCTTTGAAATACAATTTTCCTTTATACGAGAGTGTACAAGAGATATGTAAATGAAGATATTCTTGGCATGATGCAATGCCTTTTAGCTGGACAAGGGCGCAGCCATTTTCTTGAAAATGTGACATACCAGGCGAACGTGACATACCAGGCGAACTTGTATATGTATCATGCACCAAGCTTTAGTTGAAAAAAACTTTTAGTTCAGTAACAAGTCCTTTACTTTTTAATGAGTGATAATCATAGCCGGGAAGGTAAAAATCATATTAGGTGAAAAATATGTAACAGGGGATCAATTGCAAATCATTGAATAAAAAGTACTAAAATATAGCAGCTGACAAATGTATTTTGTTTAATTTATTCGAAACCATCTGCCCAGAAGAGCACCAAATATTTAATACTGGTGTGCAATTTGCGTTCTGACGATTCATCAGCGTTATTATGAACCAACGAATCCGTCACATAATTCTGTACGGATTCGTCATATATGGATTCCTCAGTTCAAAATAACACTGACGGATTGTAGTACAAAGGATAATAGCAGGTAAATAAAATGCTTCATGACCACACACATCTGGACTGGAAGCATCCCTAAATTTCAATACATTTAGTTGATAACGACTTTACATAGTGCGTCACATTATCAAGAAATTGGCGATTCCCACGTCTTGCTGAGAAACTGTACATCGTTCTTACTTTATACCTTTCCTGTACACTTTGGTTGGGAATCTTGTAGATTAATTGGGAAGAAGACTAAACATCTCATAGAATAACTCGGGGAGTTATTTCTTGGGGTGAGGTTTGCTTTAAGAAACGAGCCCTCGTCAATTTCGTTTTGACATTCCATTTGAATCCTTTTGAGAAAAAAATTCTTTATTACGGATAATGAGGTGTATCTGATACATAGTTGACTCTGTTGTAAAGCCAAGTTTTGTGTTCGTTCATACAAGAGGTTCATGTATTTACAAAACGTGCCTTCTGTAGTCTCGTAATCATTTAGTCCATAACATAATGTACATTGTGAACTGAAATGTTTGTATTTACATTTTCATTTTACTCACGATTGTTTTTTTTTTATGTTTATATTTTTATCAACCGTTGTGATTTTTTTGTGTGACCACACTGAATAGATGAAACAGAATTTAGCAGTGATCGTTTTGTGTTTTCATTTATTTGCATGACCTTCTACAAAGACCACCTGTCTACAACGGCCACTTTTTGAGTTTCCCTTGGGTGGTCGCTATAGACAGGTTTTACTGTATCACAAAATTAAAGACAGTACATAGAGGTGAAGATCTACCGGTAGGCATTTTGAAAGCAATCGGCCATGTATCAGCCTTCCAACATCAAATCAAATAAGTGAATATTAGCACCAGTTAAAGCCAGAACCTTGATCCTTTTTCATTTTTATTCAAAATTACAATCAAAACGAGAACACAGACGCAAATTTACATTATAAACACATCATTTAATTGTAATCCATTATATTGTATGATCAACAAACATGTACATCATTACAAGGAAACGCACAATAATCCTGTCAAATTTTATTGCATAAAGTTTTGGTTGATTGTATTTCATTTAGTATCACAAAGTAACATAGGATCCCGTAAAGCTCTGAAGAAGAAAACAAAAGAATCAAATGACCGACGTTAAATAGTAGAGATTACCATTCTACATTACTGTTCCACTGATCTATATACTATAAAATAGTATAAATAGATAGTATATAACAACAGGAACCCCAGTCTATAGATACATATTAAGGTTGCTGTACATGTATGGTGGAATTAGAAAAGACAGAAGCAGATACATAAAAAAATGATTAGAGATTTCAACCAAGATAGCCATAAATATTGAACCACGATGAGATGAAACTGGGTATTAACGAGTCATTTGGTCATTTAGGTGTCCTGAACATTGCCAATTTTACAACAAAAAACGTGATCGAAAAATCAATCGAAGGGAATTTCAATAGCTTTGTCCATTACCTACTTAGTGAATGTATGAATATTACAATGATGTGTTTCATAATAAAGTTTTTTTTGTGATCATGTTTCAAGTAGTCTGAACACAAATTGACATCAAATGTGTCATTTCACTTCCTAATTTGGTCTGATCTCTGCTTGAGTAGGGCTAAGCTAATATAATAATCAGATGTGATACATCTCAGATGGAGGCTCCATGTCCATACATTTAACAACATTCAACCTGCCACACTTAAATTGGATATCATGAAAAATAAGCATTACTTAACACTATAGACAGTATACAATGAACAATTGCCCTTTATATACAGTAATATTATCAACATTCCTGTTTGATTTACTGTTAAAAAAACAAAAAGGATCTGTCTGAAGAGTCTACCTATCTGGGCACAAAAATACATTTACAAACATATATTTACTATCCAAATTTATGGAATGCTAAGGAAACAAATGGCGAAAGACCTACCGTAGTACAAATTCGCAATTTGGCACAATACATAAACTATTATTCTTTACAGCCATGATAGTATTTACTACATCATTCATGTACAGTATGCCTCCATATGAATCTCACATTGCTTCTCCGAATTCTGAACAAGAATAAAATAAAGAGATTAGTCAATATATATATATACACTGGTATATAAAAAGGTGATAGGATAATTTGTGAACTTTCTCATTCCTTTTATGTCACTGTGGAAGAGCATAACAAGTTTTTCCCTGAAAGCCAGATGGCTCTTCAAGTGGCCTCATATAAAAATATGAAAAGCGATAGCTAAAGGTTGTGGACCGCAAGTTTCAGTTTCAGTTTGTGTGGTCAGGGGCGGATCTAGCTTTTTGCTAAGGGGGGGGGGGTTTGACCAAAATAATGACGATGCGGAACATCGTCCACGAGCCGCAAAGCGGCGAGCCGATTTTTTTGGGGTGTTTATTTGAACCCCGTAAGTGATGTTTTCCTGGCATCTATTAACACAATGGAGACCATAAAAAGCAGTGCATGATAACGTCTTTTTAAATCAAGTAACAGTTTAATACACAGTTATATCCAGAGTTATCATGTGTTTGGTTAAGTTACCAGATGAGTTGAATATCTTCTCACAATATTTGCACTTGAAAGGGTTTCTCTCCAGCGTGCGTTCTTTTTTCTTTCTTTTTTTCTTTTTTCTTTCTTTTTTTCTTTTTTTTTTCCTTTTTTTTTTTTTTTTTTTTTTTGGGCCGCCCAAGGGGGGGGTTTAAACCCCCTAAACCCCCCCCCCCGTAGATCCGCGCCTGGTGGTCCCATATATTGTATACACATTTTTGTGTATAGTGCATGCAACCTTTATGCCTCGGTCACACCTTTGCGTACTCTGCTTGCGTATTTATGGCAAGCCGTTTTAACATTTATTCCTTTTTCTTGATATCAAGAATTAGCATTGCTTTACAACAGAAAATCATTTCTCGATATCAAGAAAAAGGAATAAATGTTGAAACGACTTGCCATAAATACGCAGCAATACGCAAGCGAAATACGCAAAGGTTTGACTGAGGCATTAGCGGAAGTCGGCCCCATTCCTTATCATTTTTGATGATTCTAAAACTCACAGTGTACACCAATACTTATCCGCTACATGATCCAATCGCTTCAACACAGTTTCTTTCACATAACAATCGCATGACTACATCTTGAATCTCAACTTTATCTTTAATTAAATGTTTACAACACTATACCACAGAAATGGCAGTGACACTGTATACTAGTCTTGTTCTGTAAAGCTCAATTTACATTGGTCCAATTCACATCCAACTATGTAATTACTACATATAACTGTTTTCTTTGAACACTGGTAAATGGGCTGGCCATGTATCAAAGATAACATTGAGGATACAGTTGTTTTTTAGGAAATGTAGTAAGTCTAAAAAAAACATTGCTGAAGGTTCATTACCATAATCATAGATACCGGTAGTTGAAGAGATAGCTGTGTCACCTAATGTATTTTCTGAATTACCAGTCATTTCACAGAGCTTTCAATAGTTTTAAGTCGAGATCGTATATATGTATTTGTGAGGGAACTATTCTGAGCTCAATGATTTTGACCCATTACATCTCTCTCAATGGCATAAATCTAAGAGCGACATATACGTTATAGATGGATTTTATTATTGTTATTATTGGAATATAACTGACCAGCCCTTAAATATCTTTGGGATGAGCGCTACGAAAACGTGACTCACAAATATCCATCAAACTCTCCAATCATACAATTGCACTTAGATGCATAAATTCCGAAAATGTATCTCCTCCTTGAGTTATTCACAGAAGATTATTTCAGGGCTGATCTTGCAAAGAATGTAATGATTTCATGTCATGACGATGACACGATAAGTACAAATGCAAATGAATTAATCAATGAGAACAAAAATATATATATCATATTACACATGATTGCAAAGACTTATAACATATCAACATTCATTTGAACTGCCCTGTTCATCATCTAGATGTATCTTTTTAAAACATGCACAGTTTACAATGACAATACATGTCCTATGAAATAAAAACATGATCTCTATAAGCAACACAATAAGTTACTAAAATTGACCTTGTGTTGATTTCTTGTAAGTCTTTGCAATAATTTCCTCAGAACAGACAGATAAAACACAGCAATACTAAACAAAACAAAAAAACTAAAACCCCCAAACCCAGCACTACAACTGAACATGTATGTTAGAAGCACACAACACTTTGTTAAAACTTCCTAGACTCGTTTGAATAAATGTAGCTTAAAGGCATCGTTTAACAATGTTTAAGCTGAGATGCATGGCCCTAAGTGTTATCAGCGTCTGTGATATGGTGTAATATTCAAGCCCTAAAAAATAAATTAACAAAAAAAAATTGCTTAAAAATGATTATGAAGTGCCTTAGAAAAGTAAAAATCTTTGAGTGACCGGTTTACCATACTCATATACCCCAATAGACTGTAGTGTAAGGAAATTTCGATTTCCAATCATAAATATCTTGATAATCAGACAGGTGATCGGCTTGTAAAAGTCATAGGTTCCCTGACTGACCTAAAGGTTTATAATTATCATTGCAGCATGAGCTAAATCCAAGATTTTATTTCAGAATCTGAGAAAAAGTTGCACAATCCCTTTAATAAAGCACTCGGTATATTTTTGGACTGGTGCGATTTTGTGTACAGTTTTATAATGTCTATACAGGTTTCTTAGCTTATTGAAAATAAAGTGACCAGGAAAATCAAAGCTTGTCATTCTCCTAAAAAATTAGAGGCAATAGAGGGCAGTATATCATAATTGGATCATTTTAAGCATTGGTAATCATCTCTGACACAGAGAAAAACAGAATGGACATATTGGACAATTGTGCTCTACATGAAGGTAATAATTCAGCTTGAAAATATAGTCATCTTAAACATTTCCTACTTGGATTTATAAAATGAAGAATGATGCATTAAATTCTTAAGACTTTGTGAACTCCCCGATCTTGAGTATGTTTCATAGCACTACTGTATGCTGTATGATGGGGGCAGTGGAATGATCAGAATTAGGAACTTTGCCACGAACCAAATATGTTGTGCATTTATGTCTCATTCCTAGCCAAACAACATTTAACTGAACAAAGAAAACGGGGTTTCCTGTCAAATAGGTTTGTATTGTAATAAATAGTTAAATCTTCACACACACACATACCAGTAGTCTTTTGTCGAGTCACTCACCATTTACTTCAGCTGCAATATGGAGTGATATCTCGACAAACACATTCCTGGCAAAATGGTAGAAACAGTCGAACCTGTCTATAGCGACCGCCCAAGGGAAACACAAAGAGTGGCCTTTGTAGACAGGTTCCTTCAGTGCATGTTTCAATGAGAAACCATTTTCAAGGGACACAACAAATGTGGCCTTTGTGGACAGGTGGTCTTTGTAGACAGGTGGTCACTAAAGCAGGTTTGACTGTACAAGGCTTGAAACCTTACTAATAATTAGCCTCAAACAAGTCTTTCAATTCCATTTAAAGTTTACCAATCACCTATAGAGAATAATTAATGTACAGCTAAAATTTATAAAATCATCATAAAAAATTAACCTGGCTTTCTATGGGCCAACAGTTAAGAATTATGAAGAAAAAAAGGATAACATAAGTAGGGCACGCACCCTTTTCGACTGCCAGCATCTACAGGTATCGGTGTCTCGACTAGTCTGAACAAGATTGGAAACATTTCAACAGAATTAAAGTTTGAATTTCTTTGCAGCACATATCCTCAAATCTATATACAAATTACAAATTATTAATCCCAATACCCCTATATATTTTCATGATGGATAGGGCAAGCCAAATACCACCAATAATAAGAACAATAACAACATGTATAAGTTACGACAATAAAAATCTGTCTAGACGTCCAAAGGAATATGGCACAGCCACAAAAGTGCCACCGCGTTTTCTTAACCCAATAGCAACTAAACCGCCCGAAACCGCCCCTCCTTTTACTCACTGAACCGCCCGAAACCGCCCGTCCGTTTTCGTCCGTTTTCAACGCGCTATGGTATCCGTTCTAGGGTCTACCGTTATAATGTTATACGTGCGTAATCCTTACGATGTCTACAGTAGGATTCAACATAGAAAAATAGCGCAGGTTTCATATTCTTCAGAAAAATGTCAAAAAGAGAGAAATATTGCAAGTTCTTCCAGTGAGTAATAGGCAATTTTTACGAAATTTCTAGTTGCTAATGGGTTAATACATGTGAATGAATGGGAACTGCGGGCAACAAAGGAATTACACCTATTCATTGAGCTCATATCTGAACGAGCCTTTAGAGGTACATGTACATATTTCATGATTATATATTGGTAGTTAAACAAAGAGCAAACATCAATCGTGTCAATCAAAAGCAGCGAATCTTTGCCAGACTATTCATATCATCACATTTCCTGAGTGAGGTGACCAATCAGAGATTACAGTCATTCACATGATTCTATTCTTGACATAATTTATAAAACATTCACCGCAAAATCAAAATACAATATATTAATTACTTTAATTTCAAAGAGATACTCTTGCAGTTTCAATGCCGATTGCCACAGTTTGCATGTACATAAGACTTTTGGAATTACCAATTGACATGTGTGCAAATCTTCTTCTTAATCTTGCATGCAGCAAAACGGCTTACTTTGAATAGTCGGGTCATTGCGTCAGGTCGGGTGGTTCCGTTAACCAACCTTTTTTGAAAATATGCGCTTTTATTCACAAAATATCGAGGGGGGGGGAGGAATGTTTGTGAAATAAAACCCTCTCATCTATAAATGGTCTGGTCCAATTTACCCGACACTTTGTGACAACCATACGGCAAATCTACAAAAGGTTGCGTTACCTTCCACTGTTGTTACACCGGTTGTGTTGTGTGGCCCTGAATCACCAAATTAAACCAGGAATTCGAAAAACTCTGTGATTCTTCTAATCTAAGAACTAGATTAAGTAATATGATATTTGATTGTACAATTTTGCTAAAAAGCAACAGAATTTTTAATGTGTTTTTGACCCTGATGCAGATTTCGAAAGCTTATTTGTCAAAAACCAATATCGTCTCAGATTCTTTACTGTTTTTGTTTCCTAATTTGGTTCAGAATCTGATTTTTCTCGACTTACATTAGAAAAAAATTGATGAAATCGAAACTGGGGAACTAAAAACAAAACAATACTACACTACATAGAAAGAAAGAAAAATTGGTCCTTTGTTGCATTTTATTATATTGTATTTTCTACTATTCCTTTACTTTCAACATCTCACATGTATGTATTCATTTATAGATTTATTCATTACATTTACACATCAATTGGTACTTCCTAGATCTCAATGGCCGCAATTAAAATACAGAGACATATATCAATGAAATACACAAAGGTAGGATATTCTACTGACAATTCTTCAGATTTTTAAAAACTTCATTTTGTTCTTCACTTAAAAAAAAAAAAGGTACAGACCAAACCCTTGCAATACAGCCGAGGGTCAGAGCCTGGGGGTCATCATAGTGAAATATGAAATAATCAGCCAAATTCTAAAAAGGCAGGCCAATGTTTGATGTTACAACTAACTAGCTAATTTTTTAACCCTGTATAAATAACCATAAATACCTCCCTTACCAGCCAGCAGTACGTCCAGGCCAGGGGGGCGTTTCACAGAACTTGTCATCAGTGACAAATGACAATTTTTGTATTAAGCTACTGAAATCCTTGCTTCTGATTGGTTACCAGCAGATTTGTCACTGATTTTTGTCATTTGTCATTGAAAAAAGGCTTTGTGAAACGGGTCCCAGGTTTAGTCCTGCTTCGTATCACTGCCCACGGACGCAACTCCATTGGCGCTGCCCGCGTTGTGCTTGACATGCTGCGAGGGTTTCACGGGCTTGAAGAAGCCACGGCAGAAGAGCACGTACCACGACGTCTGGAGGGCAAAGACGATCGCCATGGCGATGTGGCAGCCGTAGGGGACGCTGGTCAAGACCCGGGTGAAGCCCATCTGCTTGTTGACCGCGTAGACGACATACATGGCGGGCCAGAGGGCCACTCGGACCAGGAAGAACAGAATCAGGACCACAAGGTTGTTGATGGTGAACATCCAGGAGGAGCCGTAACCATTCTAAAGAGAAAAGAGCAAGTACATGTACATGTACAGTGAAAATTATTTAAAAAAATGTTGTATTGCCCTTTAGGTGCCAAAACATGGGTTGGTCAGTCGAATTTTTTTTTTTTTTTGTATTTTTTTAAACTTCCTCTTTGAGCTGACATTTCTCTGTTTTTAATGCTTTAATACATGTTACCAAAAAAATAAAAAATAAAAAAAAAGCTGACCATAGATTTCAAGATTTTGGGGTCGGTTGCTTTTTTACGCCTTACAAGAAGTTGCTCCTATCATATGAGCGGGAAGAACAAATATCTTGCTGTACTGCCTCTCGCTATAGTGTTGTTAAAAATGCACAATAGACATAAAACAATAAAAAACTAACAATAAAGACATTAGCTTTTTGGTGTCAATTTAACCACTCTGTACCGCTATCCCTCAGATAAGACTTTAAATGGAGCCCCCGTGTAGAGGAGAGTCACCACCTTAATCCTGGCACCTTTGCATGTTAAGAACCCACTGTACAACTTGTACAATAATAATAATAATAAATTACATTTATATAGCGCTTAATACAAAGTTTCTAAGCGCTTAACAAAAATAAAATTAAAGTAATGTTAACCTACAAATTACAACAATATAATACATGATACATAATTATAATAACAAATTCCTAATAACAATCATACAATAATAATAGTAAATATTTACATAACGCTTTATAGTTTAACAAACAAAATATGATTACATTACATTACATGTTGAACAGATACGTCTTAAGTTTACTCTTAAATGTTTCTAACGTTGGGGACTCGCGTATTTCATGGGGAAGATTGTTCCAAAGTTGGGGGGCACAGACAGAAACAGACAGACAGAGTACAAGAGTAGGGGAACCTTGGTAGAGTGGTCCACCTGCACAACCCCATTCAGTTATACTGGGAGGGGGTTACAGTGATTTATTTCGCTGTTTGCCACCCAAGCACAGGTGAACCCAATGCTTATCATAAACAAACATGCATCAATAATCATGGTTGCTGTATTAAAGGTAAAGACCAGTAATGGTCATGTGATTGCATTGTGAAAGAAACGTTGTGGAATCGATCAGAAAAGGTTGATCATCTAACATCTAGCATCTGCAAGGTTCTGGAATCATCAAAATGATAAGAAATTTGACCCATTCTTCGTAAAGTTACAAGCACTATACACAGAAAGATGTATATGGGACTACCCTATATCTCTCACAGGACCATGAGAGAAACAAATTTACCAAATATATGAATTAGTAGGCGGTTTCCCGGCAATTTTTTTATCATCATGTATTAGTCAAAACATATTCTTTCACATGATTGGTAATGAGAGCTTCCATTTCATTTTTTGAAATTGGGGCGTTTCCAATACTGGTCTTTACCTTTAATTGTTAATCTTGCTACAGGCCCTTTTTAATTTTAAGAAAAAAGATGGAAGAAGCTGTTTCTTCTACAGTGTTGGGAGAAACGGAGAAAAGGTAGCAATATCCTATAAATTGCTCAAGTGAACTAGTATGACATGAAGCTACATGGGATAATAATAAATCTGTAAAGCGCTTAGGCACATCGTTGTATCGATGTATTGGGTGCTATATAAAAGCGGAATATCATTATTATTATTATTACTAGGACTAGGGCCTCTGGGCAGCGTTGCACAAATCCATCACAAATAAAAAATACTTTGACATCCAATAGTGTAGCTGATCCAATGTACTGGGTGCTCAAAATGCTATTGTAAGGAAAATATTGTGAGGCAAGATCTCATTTGTAGGTGTGAGGGGGGGGGGGGATTCAAATTTCAATTGTTCTTTTTGGTCTCATTCTCATACCCACCTTGATAAGAATTTTTCTCAGGTTTACAAACGGAGTGCTAAATTCTGTTATGTACACACATCCTACAATATAGGTTCCTTTGTTGTGACGGTAGTGCTGTTTGGGAGAAAAAGAGAGAAAAACGTTTAAAATTTAAATAGGATAATTTGAGAGAACAAATTATGTGTGATCGGTGTCCGATGTAACTCTGGAATTCTCAAAAAGAGTTCCCATTTTTTTCTTAAGCCGTATGATAATCTTACATTTAGAACAGCAAATTCCTGCATGACTTTCGGTGAATAAAACATTTTCTCTTTTTTACCACTGGATAGTTCCAGCACACCATATATCAACATATTAAATGAAATTTCAATTCAATTCCAGAACTATCTAGCTATTTTAAATACACAGCATTTAGGAAGTGATATATTAGTACTACAGTAAGTAGGGTTCCAGTTGCATATTGACTTTTTATCTAAGGGTTCTACAATTAAGTTTTACAGTCTAGGGCTTCGTTTGTGTGCATTTGGACCCTGCACTAATGTACAAAGGGCCCTTATATGACACTATATGAACTCCAAGGTTCGTTCATTATAAGAGTATTCACATTTAATTTTTATGGCTCGCAAAGAATCTACATCTAGCTAGCTGTTCCTACCTCACAGACAATCATATTTATTATTTATTTCTTTGTCTATTTATTAAGGCAAAAAATATAACTGAATAAATAATGAGCTAGAACCCACAACTACAACATTCTATTATGCTGTCCTTACCGATTGAGCCAATGGTGGGTTGATAAAAGGTGGGTTTGCACGATTATTATCACCCTATCACTAACCCTAACGGTTACCATGTGGGCATGCGCAGGTTTTAATAGCTCGTTCCTTCGTTTGTGTCTCCTTAGATCAAGATTAGTATCTTGATCTTCGGAGTAGTTGCTACAACCGGTTGTGTCAGAGTCAGACACGTTGCCCCGGAATGCGAGATAGGACTCATGTAGCGTGCCCCCACTTAACACAAATAGCTAGCTAGTATTAATAAAAGAATCTTTGAGCCCATATAGTGTCGACCATTATTGTCGAGCCTTGCAGCAAGACTTAAAAACGTCTATGAATTGAATGCTCTGCAATAACTTACAAACTGAATTGAAGGTACCCACAACAATAGCCCCCCCTCCCCCCTAAAAAAAAAAAAAAAAAAAAAAAAAAATTGAATCACAAAAATTTAGCTAATGGAACCTTCATCAAGTCTTGGTGCATCATCAGAGGAAGTGTGGGAGGGGTATGCAAGAGTCCAGCCAGGGGGCACGATTTGCCCTGATACAATCATAATTACCAGTATAATGGGATAGCCCAGGAATATGGAGATAGCGTGATGGAAAATTTCCAGATCTAGTGATTTCAGGAATGACGTCACTCTCGTGAAAAACGGCAGATCTTGCTTGTTCTTCTCTCGTATGAAGACCTGGTACATGCTGTACATGTCGTACGGCATGTAAGGGTAGGCAAACGCAGCGAAATAGTTCAATAACCAGTGGCTACAATCAAAAGAAGGGGAGAAAAAACAAACAAACGTTTCATTCATTGACATCATTCATTTATTTCATGTTCATTAATTACATGTACAACAGGTTTGCAAGTGAATTATCTAAATAAATAAACAAACTAAAAGTGGACGGAAAAGGAGGTTAGGAAAACAGCATAAGTTTATTAATTGTCATAACTTGTCTTGTTTCATTAAAATCTATTTCGACATTACAATGCAGCAAAATAAATCAACAACCAGTGGCTATAATGAAAAGAAAAAAAATACAATTAATATGACAACAAGACTACAATGTGTACTGTAGGCACTAGGCAGAGAATTTTGGTAAATTGTATGTACTGTACATGTACGTGTAGATGTAATAAATGTTTAAACCAAATAACAAATTCATTTTTTCAAGTCTATATAGTTTAATGCAAAAATTGTGTATTGAAGCTCTTTTTGGAATGTTTGTCTATACATGTATATATATTTTTTAATAAGCTTTCCAGAGCCACTGCTCTTATCTCGTTACCCCCCCCCCCTGGTACAAGATAACTCTACAAAAAAGCAAAGAATGAGATGGGATAGAAACAAAAACTAAACCTGGTATGTTTATTCATCTTGAGTTTCTAGGAAACAAAACTCCACAGAAACCAACTAATATTTCACCACTTCCTTTAAATATGAAAAATTACACTATGAAACTAGAAACATACGTAACTCTGCGGTTTGTTATGGGAGATAATTAGAAGAGCTGGTACATACGCTACTACTTGTATCCATTTCTCTTTCTTTGATTACTGTAAATATTAAATATCACATGTAACTTTGTGTTGTACACTGAACAATGACCGATTGGAAAGCTAAAGGTTGTAATTAAATTGTGAAAGAATTTGCCACTCCCAGTACTGTAAGTCACGGCAAAATTTCTTCTTAATAATACACCTTTTAGGAAATAATTTCATTTTCATTCAATATTTCCACCTTGCATCATATCTATGGCTTTAATACATGAACATTTTATTGCAGAACAGAAGGCAATTTTCCATCATTTGATTGAAGAAAAAAAAAATGCTTTACATTTTTCTTTAAAAATTGTACAGGTCTATGGTCTCATGGGGAATTACATGTACATGTAAGATATTATTATAGAACAATATCTCTAAAAAGGGGAAAAAAAAAAACATACCGGTATAATAATATCTGAAATCTTGTGTTGTGAAATGTCATTAACTACGGTATGTCTGGAAGTCAAGTACGCACTTAAAGGGCAAGTCCACTCCAAAAATAACGTACTTTCAATAGAAGCAGAAAAATCAGACAAACCAATCAAAAAAAGTTTGAGCAAAATCGGATAACTAATAAGAAAGTTATGAATTTTTGAAAAAGTATGTAAAACTATGGAACAATGAGAATCAGTACACAAATTGCCAATTTGGTTATCAGTTTGTGACGTCATGTCCTCACAACTTATCAATTGCTTTATATAGTTTAATCCCATTAATTTCCCTTTTTATCCCACAAAACTTGATTTCCACATGCATTTGCCCAGGTTATATGATTTGTATCATATTGCGTGCGTGACATTTCCCAAACACTTTTATGAATTTTGAAGAATTTATACTATTTTCTGAATATTGTATTTCATAATTATTGATTTTTATATAAATAGTTTATCAAAATTCAATTTTTCATGATTTAAAACTGGACAAAAAATACTCTTTATTTGTGCATCCACACAAAAACATATTACTAACAATCTAACTTGGATGCTGGTGTGAAGAAATAAGATTCTTAGGGTGAAAATAGGAAATTTATATTATCAATATAAAGAAAATAAATAGTGGATAGTGAGGACCATACGTCATATACTCATGAGTAAGTTGCCAATTTGTGTAGTGATTTTCAAAGTTTTTCATGTCACTAAAAATTCATAACTTTCTTATTATTTACCCGATTTTGCTCAAACTTTGTTTGATTGGTTTGTCTGATATTTTTGGTTCTATTGAAAGTAAGTTATTTTTGGAGTGGACTTGGGCTTTAACATCTGCACTTGAAAGGGGAAACCCAGGGATAACATCAAGAAGCTGGTATTCATAAAGCTTACTAAAGCTTACTAAGTGGCTCAAATTGATGCAGGGCAGAGTAAGTAGTATTAATTGATGGAGCATTAAGTTTCAAATCCTGTTAATATATTACCATCATTTTAAAGCTAAAAGAACAAAGGAAAATAATTTCAACATATCAATTGCTCATTTCCGTTTCAAACATGATAACAAGGACTTCCAAAAATTGAACTTTAAAGGTAAAGACCAGTATTGGAAACGCCCCAATTTCAAAAAATGAAATGGAAGCTCATATTACCAATCATGTGAAAGAATATGTTTTGACTAATACATGATGATAACAAATTTGCCGGGAAACCGCCTACTAATTCATATATTTGGTAAATTTGTTTCTCTCATGGTCGTGTGAGAGATACATGTATAGGGTAGTCCCATATACATCTTTCTGTGTATAGTGCTTGTAACTTTACGAAGAATGGGCCAAATTTCTTATCATTTTGATGATTCCAGAACCTTGCAGATGCTAGATGCTAGATGCTAGATGATCAACCTTTTCTGATCGATTCCACAACATTTCTTTCACAATGCAATCGCATGACCATTACTGGTCTTTACCTTTAAAAGCCCCTCTAAAGTGTTGGGAGCCCCAATTTCTTCAAAAATTTGATGGCAAAATTTAACTTACATTGTATCATAATGTGAAAGAGGATTTTATTTAAAAAATACTTCTGTAAAGATTTCCCCCACGAAATTATGTTTGAAGACAAATAATTTGGGTTTTTTCGGTAAAGAGAAGGTTGAGTTCTGGGAAGAGGTGAAAAATAATTTGTGAGCGTTATCATTCTTATTATGCAAGTGTGGAAGAACATCAGATAAGACATGTTCCCTGAAAATCATGGCTCTTCAAATGCCTTCATGTTCTAAATATGGCATGTAACATCGTAAAAAAACCAGGGTAGGATTTCTACGCCACGTGTTCATGTAGTCCCATATACATCTTTCTGTGTACAGTGTTTGTAACTTTACCAAGACTTGGCCAAATTTCTTATCATTTTAATGATTCCAGAACCTTGCAATACACACAAATTCTTATATGCTAGATGATAAACCTTTTCTGGTCGATTCCACACCGTTTCTTTCACAATGCAATCGCATGACCAGAACTCATCTTCATCTTTAAACGCAGAAAACCTAAATTTTGTATTCTTTCATCAATATTCGACTTGCAGAAATGTGTCTTAAAGGCACACTGTCCTGCTTGTAGCTACTTGCTCCCTCTATATAGAAAACTTCCTAAATCGGTGCCTGTTGGTCCCCCATGATCCTCTTTTTCTTATGTTAAATGAGAGCTGAGTTAATGAGATAGCCACCTGTCACAATGACCTCGCTGGCTCGCTGTGTGGTCTAATCCCTTCTAGCTGCAGTAGTAACGCCTACCTTTAAAGGACATCCTCTTTCACATTATGATACAATTTAAGTGAAATTTAGCCATCAAATTGTTCGGGCTCTGAACACTTTGCGCAGGTTTAGCTAGCTAGCTTGTAATAATGAAAGAATCTTGGAGCCCATATAGTGTTGACCTATCCTAATGATGTGGTTGATCATCTCTGTGTGACAAAACTCTGATTTTCAACATTTTGCATTTTACATTCCAGTTGCGTCTTTTCAGTCTAGTACATTTTGCTACACTACCATATTGTTATTATTATTATTATTATTAAAGGGGGTGTAGCACAACGAGACTACATGTCTTTCCCTTGGCCTGACTCGGGGCCAATCAGGTACATGTATAATGCGACTATGGACGACGTAACGCGACCGCAGCATTCATGTGCGTGGAACATACGCGAAACGTAAGCGTGAGGAGAACTTCGTCTGTTTTGCGAATGCTTGGGCGCGCTTAGCGTTAATCAAGTCAATTCGTTTACATGCAGTTGTCCAAAAGAAGTTGTAGATGGCGTTAACCTGTATTTGCCATGCTACACCCCCTTTAATTTCTATTATAATGATTGGGTTCATACTCACTCATCTTGGATGATGTCATTGTATGTAGCCATGACTGAGATGGTTCCCACGGTCGCTGCTAAGATGGCATGGATAATCGACACCAGTCTGTTCAAGAATATGAAAATATGAAATTAAGAAGACTTCTATTCAATCAATGTTGCATAATGTGTGGATAATCGACACCAGTCTGTTCAAGAATATTGAAATATGAAATTAAGAAGACTTCTATTCAATCAATGTTGCATAATGTTTGGATAATCGTCACCTGCAGTCTGTTCAAGAATATGAAAATATGAAATTAAGAATATAAGAAGAACTATTCAATGTTGCATAATGTTTATTATTTTCTATTATATATCATTAATATCATCTTCTATTTCCTCTTTGCTACTTAACATTAAAGGGATCGTTTAACAATGTTAAATCTGAGATACATGGCTCTACGTGTTATCAGTGTCTGTGATATGGAAGCCCTAAAAATATTGCGCTTCAAAATGATCAAGAAGTGCCTCAAAAAAGTAAAAATCTGTAAGTGACCGGTTTTACCATACTTGTTTTCCCCAATAGAATGTAGTGTTATAAAAACCGTCAGGCGAACGGTTTTCAAAATTTGTAATTCCAATCATAAATATCTTGATAATCAGACAGGCGATCGGCTTGTAAAAGTCATGGGGTTCCTGACTGACCTAAAGGTTTATAATTATCATTGCATCATGAGCTAAATCCAGAATTTTGTTTCAGAATCTGAGACAAAGTTACCGGATCCCTTTAAAGAGGATCAATTGCTGATCTAAAGTGGTTTATAATAGGATATTATCTCACCACAAACAACTATGAGAGTTGAGAAAAGCAAGTTATTATATTTTATTTTTATGTTTAAAGATAATAAAAGCACATTAAACAGTGCGTCCCAGAAAAAACGAAACCGAGGAATTATCAATGTTTTATCATAACTTAATCACAATATAATTAATAAATGACACATATTTGTAAAGCTTAGATCCTCCTCTTTCATTTGATGCAACTCATATGATGCATATTTCACACATGAGTGATTAAAAATAATTTGAAGAGAGGGCATCAAAAAGTCATTTGGCGGGCGGAATCTGAATTTCAAAGAGAAAATAACATTTTTAGAAACTAGAAAGTTCCTTTACTGCCCTTTCATAGAAACCTTAATCAGGAAAAATGAGCCAGGAGTAACAAAGTTCTGTTTGTTTAAAGTGATCCTTGCATTTCCATAATTTGATTAAATGAATACATTTTCACTGGCTGCCTGCGGTAGCAACAAACAGAGTTGACAAAAGACTTAACTCTGTTTCGTTGACGATCAGCCATGCACAAAGAAGACGAAAGACTAGTCTATTTATATCTACCGGTATGCTAGGCAGACAAATCTGTCTGAGATTATTATTTTGGGTGTTAAGGGCATCGTATAATAATGTTAAAACTAAGATGGAAAACGTTGATATTAGAATACACTTTTTCACAGGTTTCACGGCAAACCGCTGCACAATATAATTGCATACAGATGGTGGGTTGCGGGCGGGCGCGCGCCTGTGTGAAGTTATCTACCGTAATGAAGATCTGAGACATTATGGTAGATAACCCGCCCGCAACCCACCATCGGTATATTGTATTGTGCAGCATTTTTCTGTGAAACCTGTGAAAAAGTATACTAATATCAACGTTTTTCCAAAAAATACTCCAAAAATAACAAGAATATTGACATGAAACAGGTAATAAACAACGACTTTTAACTCATGATCTTTATTTGGACATTTAATGAATATTTACTTCATTTTGGGTATTTTTTATAGGGGTATCTCCACGCCAGAGCTACAGGTCAAATTTTGGATAGGTTTCTGAACAAGCGCCATTTAGGCTAGGCCACAGCAGGGAGATGAGACAAATCTCACCTCCCTGTAGCTGTTTAGGCCTAAATTACTGTTTGTGACAATCTAAGCCTCAAAACTAGGATGATAAGCATTGCTGTTAGTGTTATAGTTACAAATTAAACAGTTTAATTGTTCAATTGTCTGATTTTTCTGCCATGCACTTTTTTAAATTAATGCAATTATTACAACTCTCTCTGTTTCGATCTCTCTCCCTCAGCTTTTTCTCCCCCTTTCTCTATCTCTTACCGCATAGCCGTGCCGCAGGCTCTGGCGTCGGATATCTTGAAAGACAGCAGAAGCCATATTAAATAATATGTAGTTGGCCAGAAAATACAGCCAACAATAAAGTTTGTCGTTAAGCTATATTGTTCCATGGTGGCGTCAGACGTACACAGCTCTGCTCTTGTCTAAACTTGAATTTGTAAGAAATTGAGCTCCTTCCTAGCGCTAGCCCTCGCCTATCCAGGGGAGATAGTGAAGAAGTAAATACAGCAATGCAGTCACTAAATTTACTTGTGGTCGATAGTATACCGCACGTACACGTACACTGCACTCACTAGCACTGTGTATGCTTTTGTTATTTGGGATCCAAGTTGACTGAAGATTCTGCCACATTATCTTGCAAGCTTATGATCATGCGCTGCCAATTTGAGCGACGTTAACTGTACATGTCAGCAACACGCAGTTTATGGTTTAACCGTGTAAACGAAAATTTATATATTTAGGCCAGGGATATGAGAAAAATCTCACCTCCCTGTTTAGGCCTAATACTTATTTTGGTTTGTGACATAAGCCTCAAAAGAATGATAAGCATTGCTGTAAAAGTTACAAATAAAACAGTTTAATTGTTCGATTGTCTGATTTTTCTGCTACTTTTTAATGCAATATTTGCTCTCTTTTTTTTATCTCTCTCCCTCAGCTATTTCTCCCCTCTCTCTCACTCCCTCTCTCTCTCTCTCTCTCTCTATCTCTCTCTCTTAATCTCTTCCTTCCCATCACCTCTTTCTCTCTGTTCGCTGCACATTCTTCCAGCCAGTTTGTTCTTACTCCTACTCATGATCTGGTGACCCTTGCTCTCATGCTCCCTAGATTTTGTCACTAGTGGCCATGATCAACGATTCTCTGGCAGCCGGTTAGCACTCAACCGAAAATTCTGTGACAAGCATACAAAAAATGATAAACATATAAATATAAAAATAGTTTGATATATAGATGGATAAATAAATAATGAATAAAATAAAATAAACAAACACACGAAATAGGCCCAAAACAATAAATAAATGGAATATGTCTCTTCTTTTCCTCCATCCTACCTCTCAGTTTTACATAGTTTAAGTTGGGGGGGGGGAGGGCCCCCAGCTGTTTGCCCCCGTTATCCAACACTTTGTGGGCAATCATTTGACCCCCCCCCCCCCCCCCATGACACTCCGGGACCCACGCTGGAGCTGTGGCACCAAATCTGAAAAGCTTAATATCAAATCATTAATTATAATAATAAAAGTACTAAAACAAACCAATCATATCAATCACTTATTTAAGGTAAATTAAGAAAAAGTTATGTCAGGTATTAATGTTTATAGATCTATTATCTACAGTTTTTGCATAATAGAATTATTTATACTTTGCTTTAAAGGTAAAGACCAGTATTGGAAACGCCCCAATTTCAAAAAATGAAATGGAAGCTCTCATTACCAATCATGTGAAAGAATATGTTTTGACTAATACATGACGATACAAAATTTGCCGGGAAACCGCCTACTAATTCATATATTTGGTAAATTTGTTTCTCTCATAGTCTTGTGAGAGATATAGGGTAGTCCCACATACATCTTTCTGTGTATAGTGCTTGTAACTTTACGAAGAATGGGCCGAATTTCTTATCATTTTGATGATTTCAGAACCTTGCAGATGCTAGATGCTAGATGATCAACCTTTTCTGATCGATTCCACAACGTTTCTTTCACAATGCAATCGCATGACCATAACTGGTCTTTACCTTTAACTGAATCTTTAAACTTTCTTCCAACCTTTTGTTTGAGTCATATGATCAATAGAATTTAAAAAAAATATTAAATGGCACTAAATTATTTAAACGAAATGTTAGTCATCATGGGCAAGAATCACTATATTAGCTCTTAATGAGGTCCATGCTGAGAAGGATTAACTTCCTGAATATGTTATCTCAGCAGCTTCTGTTAACTATTTTAAGAATAGACTAGAAAAAATACTTGTCTATATAAACCATGAAATATGAGCCTGTATAAGCTGTATAACCTGATATATTGCAAGAAATTTCACACTTAAATGACAAGGATGATGTAAATTAACCACTGAACTCTGCAGAAGACATATAATTATGATCATTCAACAGGCATATTCATATAGCATCGCTGGATTAAAGTAAATTAAAGGAATGTAAATCTATGACATGTATATAGCATAATCTCAAGTATAGCTAGTAAATTGATAGTTCTATACCAATTCGACCTACAAAAGTCTACCGGTGAATTCAGTCATCTGTGGCGCCGCGCCTCACAATCTGGTAATTATTAACTTTATTTCCAAGGATTTTGGATTACAAATTTGACTTACTGATTATGAAGCTTTGTAAAACCAGATTTGTTTCTATTGTATGATATAAAGTTAACGCCGATCAATCTACTTAAATGTCAATATCCTATATAAATGTGTTACAATAATACGCTCAGTCCCATTAGCTGATGTTCATGTAGTGTCAAGATCTGTGTCTGTGAGCTGAGCTAGAGTCAAAGAGTGTGAGAGTGAGACCGAGAGTCAGAAAGAGCGAGGCCATTGCCACGGACATGGTAAGGGGCGCTTCACACATTCTGTGTATCTTGCATCTCTGTTTAAATTTTCTTAAACCTTGAAGAAGATCTATGTGACTCGCTTTGAAACCCTAGGTTGTAGACTAATTTATGCCTGATTTGTCAAAATCATTTGTGCCAGTTTTTAGTTTAGATCTATTTGTGGTCTAGACCTTCTAGACTTTTTTCTAGGCCTATTCTGAAATGTTTAGTTAAAACTTTTAAACGGAATTCATGAAGGGCATGTCTACACTAGACCCTAGGTCTACAGACTCAGTGTAGAAATTATTTTAATTTGAGAGTTTGCCTATTGAAGATGTCACTTCTTTCCTTTGATTCTTTCTTTTTATTCATTTAGACGTCTAGATCTATTTATTATTATTTCGTATTTTTTTTTTCTTTTTTTTTTTTTTTGGGGGGGGGGGGGGTGGAGGTATTTTCTCTTCTTTTTTTAATAAATGTTGTGTTCACCACTTTTAGTCTTTTTATGGCTTTCATGTTAATAGCATCGCGAGTGACGCACTTACTTTTTAAATTAAATCGCAATCAGACCAGGCAGTGGACCGACAGTCAAATCTAGTAAAAAAGAATTGGGACCAATTCAACAATAACAACAAATAAGTAATCTAGAGTAGGTCTATTTAGTTTTACTGCCAGATCATCATATTTTCCTCTTTTTTTTCTGCATATAAAAAGTTTTGATGTGGCAGCAAAATAGGATGTTGCTGAATTGCTGAATTACAAAATGTATTTTCTGTTTCCTCTGTCTTGATGATTTCATTCACAGTGACAGTTAAATATAATGGTTACCGGTACAATACTAAACGGGCTATGACATCAGGCATGTGAAATGCAATAAACTTTCACTTTTTTTATTAGCATATCTTATAGATTGATTGCACACTGGTAGTTGTTCTCAACCAATCTGCACTCATGAAGATGAGAAGAGGGAAATCCTCGCTGGGTGCCCCCTCAGCTTCGGGCAGCAAGGATGAGAAAGCAATGCCTCCCGTCTCCATCTCCCCGGAACCGAGCGTGGACTCCCCGGGCAAGCTGCCCCAGCCGGAGTGGGCAGGAGGGAGTGGGACGGAGACGGAGCCCAAGCCTGAGGAGGAGAAGACAGAAGAGGGCAGCAAAGCTAGCGTACCCGCGGCAGGTGGTGGTGGTAGTTCAGCGTCCCTTCAAGAGATGAGAGCTGAACTTTATCGTCTCGTTAGAGAGACACACAAGGTTGGTTGAATAAATTCCAGCTATCAAACTGGGCAGTGTTTCACAAAAATTGTCATCAGGGACAAATGACAGTTTTTGTTGTATACTACTGAAATCCTTGCTTCTGATTGGTTATCAGCAGATTTGTCACTGATTTTTGTCATTTGTCATTGAAAAAAGGCTTTGTGAAACAGGTCCCAGGGCAGCATTTCATAAAACCGTTATAAGTAGAAGTTCGCAAACAACCCATTGAATTGCATATCTTAACACATGTTTCAATGGGATGTCGGACGGTTAATTTGTGCTTATGACGATTTCATGAAACGATGCCCAGTTAAACTTGGGCCAGAATATTTGGGAAATATGTGTAAAAGTAAAATTGTATTCAATGGGTCGAATTCGTTTGCCAGTCGCTTAATCTCTAGGCTGAAAGAGCTATTGGTGTATAATGTTCCAGAGACACTAAGTGCACTTCATTTGACAAGTCAACTAAAGAGGTCTGTATCATGTTTTGGGAAGTTGACCAAAGCAGAAAAGGAGTTGATGCAGTTCTGTGTATCAAAATTGAACAAAAGAAAGTGAGTAACACCAAAACAGGGGGTCGAGAGGTGGTCTTTACCGGCATATATAATTGTCTTTTAGTTCCAATAAGGGGCATTGCTCAAGGGATACAAAAATTTAGGTATACATACATGAATGATTGCTATTTAAAGATAGATTTCGCTGTAGTAGTGTGGGTTTGTATGTTACTCTTTTAAAAGAAATATTTTAAAATTGCAGTTCTACTTCTAGCAAACTGTGTAGTAGAATTGACTGATTCTGTGTACTCTTGATGTAGATTAATGGCTGACTGCAGATAAATAATAATATCCCCAGCTTTAGAAGAAAAAATAAAGAAGAAGACTAAAAAAAGAAAAAAAAAATGAGGATGTCGAAAGTATGTTAATTTGAAAAGATGATTAAAGAGCATATCTGACTAACAACATGATATTCAAAATATAAATGTTAACATGCATTCCATTTTTTCCAGGGCAAAGAAAGGAGCGAGGTCAACCTAGGTCATATCACAAAGACACAAGAAAGTATTAATCAGAATCAGAAGATATCTCCTTACTACCGCTCCAAGCTACGTAGCCTCTACCAGTCAGCACTCTCAGATGCAGAGAATGAGGCAGAGTAAGTTGGGTTACATTCAAAGCTGAGCTTATTCAAGACATATGGGGCCTCGCAAGAAAGTCGCGATTGATTGCAAGCTGGAATTTGTAACTGATATTGCAACTGATCGATTGCAACTCAACTTTCTTGCAATGCCCCACTAGTCTCCTAAATTTCCTAGGATTTTGTTAGGATTAAAGTTTTAACAATTGAATTAAGTTAAGTAGATCTAGCTTTTATTCTCTCCCCCTCCCTCTCTCACTAATGGGGCGTTGCAAGAAAGTTGAGTTGCGATCAATTGCAAATGTGAATTTAATTGCAAGACTTACCCTTGATTTGGGGGATTTGCAATTGATTGCAACTTTCTTGCAACGTCCCAATAGATATTCCAATTCTAATATTCTATTATAATCATGTGGGGTTAGGAGAGAGGAAAGCTATAGCTAGTAGAAAGCAATGAATTCCCAAGCAACTGGCTCAAAGTCTTGTAAAACTTAGTTCAAGGAGACACTAAAATTATATGAATGAATCTGGCCTCACCAAGGTTGATGCTAAAGACCAGGGCAGCGTTTCACGAAACTGTCATAAGGACTTGTTCAACGACAACCCATTATTAAAATGTGTGTGTTATATTTAACACACGCTTTAATGGGATGACTGTGAAGTTGTACTTATGACGGTTTTGTGAAACAATGCCCAGAAGGCTGGGAGAAATGTCCAATACCACAGTGCCCCTTTCAACAAGCAACCCCTTCAATTACCCCTTTGGACACTTAAACGTGTAACACCTGGAATACTACCACCAGACAATTACTACCAAAGGAAAGCTTGCCCCATGGCAATTTCCTTGTTGTTTATGCTACCCATGATCCCCTTTTTCTTATGTTATTTGAGAGCTGATTTGATGAGATAACCACCTGCCAGTGACCACTCAGGCAAGTCTAATCCCTCCTGGCCAGACTAGGCTTTAATATGTATGGTATTTAATCATCTTCCTACCTATCTGTTATATTTCCTGTGTAGATTGTACAGGAAGTCACTGGAGAAGATCACAGAGATCAAGAGCATACGTAACGAGCAGCGTCTGCAGGCGAGGAGCGCTGGACTTCACTCCGACTCAGACGGACCGAGGAAGATCATGCGCAGAGGGGTGCTCATGAACATGCTGCAACAAACCGCCCTCACGCTACCCCTATGGATCGGCCGAACAGGAGAAGAGTAAGTGCCGGGGGGTGTTTCACAAAGATCCTAAGTCGCACTTAAAGAGAAAGTTGAGTTCTGGTCATCCCATTGCATTGTGAAAGAAATGGTGTGGAATTGATCAGAAAAGGTTGATCATCTAGCATATAAGTATTGGTGCGTACTGCAAGGTTTTGGAAACATCAAAATGATAAGAAATTTGACTGATTTTTATGCTGTTATACGTCATATTTAGAATATGAAGGCATTTGAAGAGCCATGCTTTTCAGGGAACATGTTTTATATGATGTTCTTCCACACTTGCATAATAACAATGATAATGCTCACAAATTATTTTTCACCTCTTCCCAGAAGTCAACCTTCTCTTTAACTCTAAGTTGGACTTAAACATTATGGAAAGCCATTTGTAGCCTTAAAATAAAACATCTTCAAAAGCAAAAATTCTTTTTTTTTTTACTTTTCACAAATTCCAATATCAAGAACATCAATCTCCTTGATAATAGAAATATGTGAATGATTTAAATCAACATTTTATGCCTTTCAAAATATCTTTTACAAAATATTTTTGAAGATGCTAATGGCTTTCCATAATGGTTAAGTCAAACTTACAATGTAAGAGTCTTCCTAGATTTTAGAGGATCATTTTGAGCCCTGCCATATTACTCAAGTCACTTCTAAAATTTAGTCAGTTAGATGAAATGCATTAGTGATGTCGATGTTAACATTTTCCAAAGTTGCCTTTCTGGTCGAAAAAATTGAAAAAAGGAGTTCATTGCACAGTAATTCAAAACATTGAATACAATTTGAAAGTTTTCATGATTGAACCGGGTGATACTAATTATTTTTGTGTATATTGATCAAAATGATTAAAATTTAGGAAGTGATATAGAGGCACAGGAGTGAATTTAGATATTCCAAAAAAGAAAATCTAAACTTTGGCTTTTAACAAAAAATAAGATATCCATGGCATACCTATTGTTACACACTATTCTTATTTATGTATGATTGTATTTTCAAAGGGTCTGGATATATCTCTGAATTGAATTTTTTTCTTCTTTTTTTCGTTGTGATAGAAAACCCCCACCCCTGTGCGGTGCTGTAGCGGCAGAGTCGAGCTACATCTCCAAGCCAGGAGACTACATAGCAGCCAGGGTGAGAGGGAGCGACGGAGACGAGAACTGGATCCTGGCCGAGGTGATCTCCTTCAACTCAGGCACAAACAAGTACGAGGTGGATGACATCGACGAGGAAGGCAAAGAGTAAGTGAGATTTAGATTGATTCAGAGTTTACCTGGGGTGCGTTTCATAAAGCTGTGCGCACGACTTTACACCTGATTTGAATATGAAGAGCCAAATGGAACGCTTTAAGTTTTTCCTGACAGTTTAACAAAGTGTGACTGTATTTCCCATAATCTCAATTAAATTGTAGCCAAAAATACAGTTTGCTTTGAAATGTTTTGTGAATAATGATAAGGTTAATCTTTAGCTTAAATATAATTGATTTGAAAAGATTTGAAAATTCCATTTAGCTCTTCATATTCAAGTCATTCGTAAAGTCATGCATAATTATTAACTTACGCACAGCTTTATGAAACACCCCCAGGACGACTGGCCCCAGGAACATGATGGCCATACACCTATCCACCCTACCCCCACCCCCTCCCCATAAATATTCAACCCCTAAAACAATTACCTTTTATAGCAGAACCCCCAGTTAATGACTTCTATTAGGAGGTAATAGACCACTCCGGAGATTGTATTTATTTGTATTTTTAGAAATCACCCAATATGTAGTTGACCTAAAACTTGTACGATGGCCATCTGTTAGTTTACCAGTTTCTAGTGATACATTATTTGCCATATTTGTGATTTTCTTTGAACAGGCACTTTAAATATAGATTATCTGATTTAATTCAAACTTGTACTTATTCGTTTTTCTTTACATTTTTAACATCTTACCATACAAGTTGGATGATTCATCGATATACATGTACAAGGTGAACATATGTATAGTCAAACCTGCTTTAGTGACCACCTGTCTACAAAGACCTCATTTTTTGTTTCCCTTGAAAATGGTTTCTCATTGTACTAAAGTACATGAAGACCACCTGCCTATAAAGATTACTTTTCTTGTCTCCTTTGAGTGGTCTTTAAAGACAAGTTTCACTGTATATACACAGCTCTCCAATCTTTTTGTTTTTTTCTCATTACTCAGGAGGCACCTGTTATCAAGACGGAGGATAGTCCCGCTACCTCTGATGAAAGCTAACCCAGAGACCAATCCAGAAGCTTTATTCAAGAAGGGAATGGTAGGATGATTTAACATTTCTTCCATTCTTTATATTTAAGTTCAAATTAACACTTTATATGTACACTTTCTGTGATGAATGGCTGTAAGAGGGTGGATGATGATAAAAAGACCAACTTTAGAGTCTGGATTCAATTTGAACCTTTATAATTTATTTATGGGCTCTTTGTTTTTGTTTTGTTAGTTTATGAGTAAAGGACAATTAAAATTCTTCACATTTCTTTTGGTTGCAAGGTAGTAGCTCTCGGTTCAAAAAATCTTCCTGGAAAAGAGCACTGACTTTGTCCACTGTACATGAAACTGGTCTATTGATATAAACTGTTTATACAGATGTAATGTATATATATATTTATTTTAGCCGTTATCTTTTCCCTTACCCTTGTAATGGCCAAGGATAGCACGTCCTGTCTGTCCGTCTTTGTAATGTCTTCATTGGGGTAATCCAGCCTAGATTGCTAGGAACAACCACTTTGTAATATCTAACTAAAAACAGAGTTAATTCCCTTCTGGCTCCACACAGACAATACAATACGTGTAATATTAATTTGTGTGTGTTCAGTTTTGTGTGTTCTACTTCAAATATTTAGATGTCTTTACAATTTTAATAACTAATCTTTAACCTGGCTCATCAATTCAATACCAGAAAAAATAGTTATATAACTCTTGGACTGGGCTACTTCAAGCAGAGCCTCCCCCCCCCCCCCCCCCCCCAGATTGTATGCCGTCTCAAAGAAATCAAATTAGAATAGTTGCCTTGAACATTGCGCTAAATTCAATTTTATCCTAATTTCCTGTACGGTATTTTTATGCCTCCGTTACGAAGTAGCCGGAGTCATTATGTTTTCGGGTTGTCCGTCCATACGTCCATATGGCTGATCATTTTAGGCTCATGAGGCCAAAGATCAAAGGGTCATACATGTGAAAAATAGCTTGTAATCGTGATATTCTGAGAACCTGTTAATGGATTACGATCAAACTTGAATTTTAAACATTTTCTTTCTTTCTCTCTCTCTGTTCTGTCTTACAGCTTGTGATGGCGCTGTACCCTCAAACAACATGTTTTTATCGAGCATTAGTCGAGCGACCGCCAGAAGGGGTAAGAAAGGAATTTGTATTAGGATTTTTTGTTTTTGGTGTGGCCAATCAATATAACCTACATAAAACTTAACATTGGTGGTAACTTTGCCATCAATATTAACTACCATGGCAACTTAATTCAACAGCCCATCAAATCAAGGTTTCCATAGAAGTTACCATCAATGGTCAGTTTTATGCAAGGGGTCCTATGTAGTTTTCTTAACCACAAGGACTTTATTTAACGCAATTCCACTGTATATCTTCAGCTCCTTGATAAGTGGTTCTGTGGACTGTATTTCCCCATTTTGATTTCAAAATTATGTCTCGTATATTTATATTACATATTTTACAAATGAATGTCTTTATTATACAGTAGGCTTGGGGATGCACCATGTGAGAGAGAGGGAGGATTGAGGAGTCCTGAAAAGGACTCTCGGTAATCTTTCTTGAGGGTGTGTAGTCTCTTCAATCCTCCGGTGCATCCGCAAGCCTACTGTATATCTACATCACCATGCAAGCCGATACTTACAAGCAGCATCAATGTCTTTATTGTTATGCATTGAATGTATATATCTTTATTTTGAAGCTGGAATCTTATTCTTATGCATACATATATTTGATGCGGCTATAATAACTTAATTTGTACAAATAAAGTAGTATTGATGATTTTATTTAATGATTTGTTGTCTCTTTTTCACAGCCTATTGATGACTACTCGGTACTGTTTGAGGATAATTCCTACGCGGACGGCTACTCGCCAGCACTCAAAGTTGCCCAGAGATATGTTGTCCAAGTCAAGGAGCCACGGAAAAGATGAGGATATCACCAAACTGTTGGAGGATGAATGAACTCTCCTTGACTTCCAAGAACAATCAAAAGATGAAAGATCCTCTTTGTGAGGTTTCTGTGGCATCTTCTCATTTTCGTCATGAAGGTGATGTCGAGTAGGTTGCTATGCCAACAAGGAAGACCAGTTGAGAAAGTAATCGAGGATGCGAATTGTTGGGAGGATGAACAATCTCTCCTTAACTTCCAAGAACAATCCAAAGAGCACGATCCTCTATGTGACGTTTATGTGGCATCTTCTCATCTTCGTCATGAAGGTGATGTCGAGTAAGTTGCTATGCCGACAAGGAAGACCAGTTGTGAAGTTAATTGAGGATGCAACTTCTGCATCATCTGAGCAGCAGCGAACCGGTTGGCCTACATGTACTTGGACCTCTCCTTACGAGGAATGCTGGTGTAACTAGCTGTCGGCGGTTATCTGATGATCATGATACCCGAAGTGGCTATTGTTTGCAATTGCACTATATGTTTATTTTTCAGAAATACATCTTTGTCATGCTTACAGAGTCGCAATGGCTTTCTTTGCAGGGGCCCCTTCTTGGGTTGAACGTGTGTTTACATACAAGTCCTCAAGCAACATCAAACAAGCAAATGTCGCCACCTCATCATCTGCAGTTGTCTCAATTCTGGCATATGTAGCACTTGTGGGCTTCATTTGAAGGCTATTTATTTAAAGCGGGACTGCACTACTTGCGCCCTCTATATAGCAAACAATGTCTAAGCAGTACCTGTTGGTCCTTCATGGTCCTCTTTTTCTTGTGTTTATTGAAAGCTGATTTGACGAGATAACCACCTGTCAGTGACCACGCAGGGAGGACTAATCCCTCCTGGCCAAACTAGTGCAGATAGGCTTTAAAAAAAGAAGAGAGTGTTCCTGCAAGGAACAAGAAAGTGGCTTTAGTCATTGTCCATCTTGTCACTCGATGAATTCAGGCTTTAGGTATCGTCTTCCCATAGTTGAAGCTCACCTTGAATATGCTTTTGTATACCCTACCCTCTCTTGTACACTTACCCTTAGTTTTGTAATCAGGTTACATTGATTTATTGTGCCATTATCCATGGTATATGTGATAATGTTTTGCAAGCTGTTTTTATATATATGCTGCAGGCATTTTTTGTTGTTACTTGTAATCCTTTGTCCCGATACTTTTTTATCAATATCTGAAAAGGCAAATGAGACACGACTTCAAACAGTTGAAATTTTTTGAAATTTATCAAGGTTATACTGTTGTGCAATGCTTTTTGTGGACATGGGTGGTCATTTTGCATATTTTAAGTATAAATACAAGTTTATTTGAAGTCCTCTAGTGCAACATCAGTCAAAGCCATTTGTATTTTAAAGCTATTGGACTGTATTGGGCATAGTAAGTTGAGGGGGTGGAACAATACATGAAGACTTCAAGGATATAATTCTGTATTAACTTCAAATTCACAGCTGAAATTAAAAGATGGTTCAAGAAATCAAAAAAAGCAGCACAATTTAAAGGTGAAAATAAGTTTTACGACCAGACAGATATTCAATGTTTTTGGTGCTATCCTATTAGTCTTGAGGCTTATTTGAGGAAAGTTGGCGATTGATTTGGTCTTTTCGGACCTTATCTGTGACAATCATTAGTGCTGTGTAGTACTTTGAAGAAGTTGTATTTACTAATTTGACTAAGAAAGACATTTTACAGTACAGCTTGGATATAATAAGAAAATAGACGCTTACTGACAATCATTTTTGTATATTTCATGTCATTCTTTATTTACAAATGAACCATACTATACTATATATTTGAACAAACATCGTTTGACTTTTTACTTTGGTACATTTAGTCTTACATATTAGCAATATTGTAAAAGGTAATGGAGGGAACTGAGATACATGTAATTGGTTAAACAATCATCAAAAACAAAATGTATTCAGTATGAAACTATTCTGTACTCAACGGACTACGTAGGAGAAAATACAAGGCACATAAGTGGCATCAAAGGCATAGATTACATTTCTGCACACATAATACATTAATATCTCATGTTCTCGACTTGCAAATTTTCTTTGTTATGATTCATTTATGTGAAATTGTCCAAAATTCTTATATGCATGCAATTTTCTGGGTTACAGTAGTACTTTACTTGAAAAGCTCTCCGTCAAGTCCCATTTCAATCTGAAAGCATACATTCCTAGCAGCAGTTCAATGCACTTTTTATATAATTTTTTTATTTAATTTCATAGTGAAATACTCGACTGTGACTTTCTTTTGTTATAAATCAATGCCTGGAGGAGTGAAAAAAATTGAATATCTTATTCATTTGTGGAATTCAGTCACATTTAATGAAACTTGTAAAGAAAATATTATTAGAGAAGTTGATTGGAAACTATTCTGGATGTTTTAATATAGTACTGTTTGTGGCTAGAACAACATAAAGTATATCTGGAGTTGTCTTTATGTGAAACTTGTACAAAAGAGAGGTTGTTAGTAAATGTATATTTATTCTGTACATTAAAAGCGATCATATGGCACATATTCTTATTAATATAATAAAGCCTCTTAGATATTATACAACTCAAAATAAATTAATAGCTTGTTCTTTTTCTTTGTTGTCACCCGTCTTCGTCATATTCTTCATCAGGGGCACACTGTGTGATGAAAAAGAAAGAAGGGAAATTATGAATACCAATGATTAATTTCCTTATTTTATGCAGAGCATAATACATGTACTTGCTTCCATTTGGGGGTCATTTAAAGGAATTGTGCAAAAAAAGGGTCGAGCTAAAAGCTTTTGGTTTCATCAAACTAATACAAATATGTTAAGTCATTAGGCTGTAGACCCTTGATGTGTATCAAACATTCAATGAATACTCTTTAAAAAAAAAAATGAAATGAAAGTTTCACTTTTGCTTTGACCTCAACTGATATGCAAAGTCACCTTTTGTTAAAACCAGAAACACAACTTAAGATTTCACTCATGAGGAGTGACCTACTGCTCTATTTGTTTTGTACAGGAAATCATAAAAAAGGGTACTCTTTTCTATTACATTTCATGAAACATTCATGAAGCACAATTATGAAAAATACTTCCATGGAGAAATATGGAAAAAGTAAGGAGACTTCTTGACTGGAGAAGTCACCAAGATGCAAATTCATACCTTTCAAACTATCCTATTCTTTGACATATTTTCTTCAAACATTCATGCTTTAATCTCATTCCCTGCATCTATTGACAGCCAAACTGATACATGTACTAACTGTTCAAAAGAGCTTTCTCTCTCTCTCTCTATCTTTCTGCATACATAAATCACACTGACAACATTCCATATTTTCTACAGGTAATAAAATGTCTTTGGATCAAAAAGTAATTTTGACATTGAAAAATGTACTAAGGGAACCTGTCTACAAAGACCCCTTTTTGTGTTTCCCTTGGGCTGTCGCTATAGACAGGTTTGACTGTACTTACATAATATTCCACAAAGGAGATCTGTCCATCCTCATTCCTGATCATGTACTGAAGAGACAGGAATCCTCTATTGTCTGTTCGTATGGACACCTTGCTAGACTGCATTAAGGCCTTGATGGAGGGCTTCAACAGACACAGCTTATACCTAGGGTGGGGTTAAGAGAATGAAACTAGTTAATATCAGCAATGTGACCGTGGCCAATGAACTGAACAGAATCAAGATACAAGGAACCTCTATTGTCCGTTCATATGGACACCTTGCTAGACTGCATTAGAGCCTTGATGGAGGGTTTCAACAGACACAGCTTATACCTGAAGTAAGGTGGAATGAACAGAACAAAACTTTCAAGCTGAGACTGTTTGAAATCATAAGTCTGAAAGAGGCTATCTATCTAGTATCTACTAAAGAGACAAGAAATTTTAAGTCTGAAAGGGACCAGCTACTGAACACGTTGGAAACATCCCTTGTCTTTTTGTACGGACATCTTGCTAGGTTAATAGCCTTTGGTTTACAACCAGTTTGTCTGCTAATTGATCTATTCACATATGATCTACCGGTACACCCAGCATGTCTGCTATTTATTCATTTATTTATTTCTGATAATACATGGTCTAATAATTATTTTGTCTGTTTTTCATTTGGTCTAATGATCGTTTGGGCAGAATAATTATTAAAACAAATGGATAGTAGACGGGCTTGGTGTAGACCATATGGAATAGACTAATTGGGTAGTACTTGATATAACGTTATCTTGCACATGTAGCTTGATACAAAGTCAAGTCTATTCTCCAAATAGATTATATCAGATCAACCTCAACTACACATACCATGCCAATATGACCAGATACATTTCTTGATAGCAGAGCAATAAATCATGACCTCTAGAGTCTATTCCCTACTGAACTGTAATTTGAAACTAATATACTGGTAGAAATCAAGTTACATGTATATCATTATACGGGTCGAGAAAGAGAGACAGAGAGAGATAGAGAGAGGAGGGAGAAGGGGAAGAGATAGAGAGAGTGTGTAAGAGAAATAGAGAGAGAAGGGGAAGAGAAATGGAGAGAAATTGAGAAGAAGAGAGATAGAGAGGGGGAGAGAGAAGAGGAAGAGAGAGAGAGAGAGAGGAAGAGAAATAGAGGGAGATGAGGAAGAGAAATAGAGAGAGAGGGGAGAGAGAGAGAGAGAGAGAGAAAGAGAAGGGGAAGAGAAATAGAGAGAGAAGGGGGAAGAGAAATAGAGAGAGAGAGAAGGGGAGGAGAAAGAGAGAGAGAGAGAAGGGGAGGAGAAAGAGAGAGAGAGAGAAGGGGAGGAGAAAGAGAGAGAGAGAGAAGGGGAGGAGAAAGAGAGAGAGAAGGGGAGGAGAAATAGAGAGAGAGAGAGAAGGGGAGGAGAAAGAGAGAGAGAAGGGGAGGAGAAATAGAGCGAGAAGGGGAAGAGAAAGAGAGTGAGAGAAGGGGAAGAGAAATAGAGAGAGAGAGAAGGGGAGGAGAAAGAGAGAGAGAAGGGGGAGGAGAAATAGAGCGAGAAGGGGAAGAGAAATAGAGAGAGAGAAGGGGAGAAGAGAGAGAGAAGGGGAGAAGAAATAGAGAGAAAGAGAAAGAGAAATAGAGCAAGAAGGGGAAGAGAAATAGAGAGAGAGAGAGAAGGGGAGGAGAACAAGAGAGAAGGGGAAAGTGAGAAATAGAGTGAGAAGGAGAAAAGAAATAGAGAGAGAGAGAGAAGGGGAGGAGAACAAGAGAGAAGGGGAAAGTGAGAAATAGAGTGAGAAGGAGAAGAGAAATATAGAGAGAAGGGGAAGAGAAATGAGAGAAAGAAAGAGAGAGAGAGAGAGAGAGAGAGAGCTAGATTCTTTCTCACCTGGTACTCTGAGTCTGTGTGCATTGAAATGACTCCACCATATCTGAGTCCTTGGGGAAATCAGACTGTTAATGGAAAGAGAAAGAGAGAGAGAAAGACATTGATATATACACTTCCTTCCACATGACATTATCAAATTTATTGCTAAGCAATTAAAGCTCATCTTACAGTTCCTCAGTACTGTATGAGTGTAGGTTATAAATCTTCAATGGTACTTTATCGCACAGTACTGTTTTCTGTGTGTGCTGAATGCTGAGGAAAGTGAGGCTTTTTTTTACACAAAAGCCTACATAACTTGGTCAAGATCATGAGAAACTACAGATGTGAATTTTAATAATTGGAATGAACTATTTAACCAAGTTGATTGCACTTACATATTTTATACAATATACATGAAATTCAAGCATGGCATATGAAGTTTAAACAGTACCGTTACACATATGCTTGTACTTCCATACAGTTTGGAGAGGGTCAGTTTCGGTTTCATCTTTCAATGTTAAATGCTTTTCTCACAAAAAAGTAATTTTAGGTAGCATCACTTAACGTCAATCTCCACTTGAAATGGCAATAAAGAGCGGTGGTATGATAACAAAAGTCGCTTATATTTCATGCAAAGCACATTATAATACCATGCGTGTACAATGGCATCAAGACCATTCTGAAATTATGATACAGTTGCCTGTTTTCAATCACCAAAGTGTCAGTAGTCTAAAGGAATTACATCTAGGGAATCGTTAACAAAAAGTGTGATATCCTGATCACATACTTGTACAATTGTACATGTAGCTGTCTCAATGAGATACATATATATATATATATGGTTGGTATTTGGTATGCTGATAGCCTTAAGGGTGTGAACCTATGAACTCTAACACAGATTAACACCTTTCTGGCTGTCAGCAGAAAAAAAATTTAAGAACAATAATATGCCGCTCTTGTATAGCTCATATCACATTATCATCTAACATCTCTATGTGCTTCCAAAGGACTTTCAAGATTATTATCCCTGCTATAGCTTCTCTCACATTATCTAACATTTGTTCACATCATCTGACTTCTCTATGTGCTTCTGCAACCGAGGAGCTCAGTGTTTCAAGGAATTAAATCCTACCAAGTACCCACTTACTTCACCTGGGTCGAGTGTGGCACATGTAGATTAATGTCTTGCCAAAGGAAATTAGTGTCGCAGGCTCGCGGCGGGATTTGAATCCTGTACCTTATGGTTCACAGTCCAGAGACTAATCCACTAGAACACAACACCTCTACAATTTATATTTGCTACTTCTTGCACGTGTATGCAAAGTAATAGAGATAGAGAGAGGGAACAAAAAGTTAGGAAATTAGTATCGCGGCAGGATTTGAACCCTGTACCTTGTGGTTGACAGTTCCAAGACTTATCCACTAGACCACAACACTTCTCGCATGTGTATGCAAAGGTAAAGAGAGAGAGAGAGAGAAATAAATATCTTACGTAAGCACTGCCAGCATGTCCGAATGTAGAGAGTCTGAAGTAGGGTTTGTCAGGAGACAGCAGAATCTCAATCACCTCACTCGTCATGTCAAGCTCTTGGAATGCATCTTTCAAGCAATCACTCTATACAACAAATAAAATGTATATGTAAAGATAAAGAGAGAGAGAGAAAAAAAATATCTTGCTTAAACACTGCCTGCATGTCGGAATGTAGAGTACCGAAAGCTGTGACATCATAAAAATCTATTTTTAGAATTTCTCAATTTTTACTTCATTTTCCGAAAGACCATAAAAAATAATGTCAAAATGTTGAAAACCAATTGAATTGTTAAGTATTGGCTGAGATATGACCATCTGAATAAATAGATTTCCTATGTTATGAACCAGAGCAAATAACACTGAGTTCCTATAGGAAATCTATTCATTTAGATGGTCATATCTCAGCCAATACTCAACATATTCAATTGATTTTCGACTTTCGTACATTAATTTGATGCTCTTTCGGAAAATAAATTTAAAATTGAGAAATTCTCAAAATGGTTTTTTGATGACTTCACACTTCACCACTCTATGCGGTCAGGCTTTGCTAAGACGAGACTGCGACATAAATAATTCATCAATGAATATTTGGTTTACTGGAGGGAGGGGGGGGGGGGGGTCTTTGCATACTTTGAAATACATGTAGCACATTTCAAGCTACACACTTTCTTTTGGCCTTGCAGTTTATATGAGCCTAATGCAGCCTATACAGAGAAAATTAACGTTGCAACCAATGAGAAAGTATTGATATTCATAACTTTTCTTGCAAGAGCATTGTTAAAATGTTTCATCATATTATCAGGAATCCACAAAAGCAGAGGATTACAAATTACTGGAAACAGGGATATTTTTTAGGTATAAGAAGCTCAGCTCTGCCAAGTCAGGAAGATTCTGGCATCTACTATTAAAGTGCAATAGTGGGACTCAGATGAAATCATGAATACATTTTGTCATACTAGGCATACCTTCATAATGATTTTATTGACGACGTTAGCACTGCAGAAGTTGAAGTCCAACATTTCATCTGGTTCTAATGTCTTGATACTGCAGTCAGTCACAACACCACTCTCTTCTAGCCTGTTTAATATGGAGAAGATTTTACTAACATTAATTATTGTACATCTGTGTACTTTATCCATCATCATCACAAATATCTGCCGTCTCCTCCATACTGATTCTCTTTAAATATCAGCAGTACCTTTTAATTCTAAAGTGATTGATGAAATCAATAATGAAGCTGCTATAAACGAAACCTCCCAACACCAACACTTTAAAAACAAGAGCTATAGACTTTCTAAATTATAATATATTCCTATGCAGAACAAAAGATACAAAAATATTTTACCTGATGTAAAAATTATCCACATACAGGTAAGTTTCTCCATACTTTTCATATATTTACAATTTCTTTAAAAAAAAAAAATAACAAGCAAGCTATTTTTTTCAGATTTGCTGATTACCAACAGAGCTTGAAAACTTCCATATTGTTGTCAAAAATTATTGGGGCGGGGGAGGGGTCATCCCGAAACTGAATATGAAAGCTAACTCACATGAGGAGTAAAGGAGATCCATAGCCCCCCGTATGACATCTTCAAAGCGGGTGTGGCACCTCCCATGGGTTAATGGGGTGGGGGGGGGGGGGGGTGGGGGAGGGGTCATCCCCAAAATTAATATGAAAGCTAACTCACATGAGGAGTAGAGGAGATCCATAGCCCCCGTATGACATCTTCAAAGCCGGTGTAGCACCTCCCATGGGTTAATGGGGAAGGGGAATGGGGGGGGGGGGGGTGGGAGGGGTCATCCCGAAACTGGATATGAAAGCTAACTCACATGAGGAGTAGAGGAGATCCATAGCCCCCGTATGACATCTTTAAAGCCGGTGTAGCACCTCCCATGGGGTTGCTACCAAAAATAGTCAGACACTCCTATGACCATGACAAAAAAGAGAAAAGAACAAATGATAGCTGGCAGAAACACTAAATGAATATTAATGCTCACAAATATATGTAGGGCTACACATACACAGCCACCAGGTTACATGATGCCCACAATCTACGTCTGTTTTGGAACCCTGTCTAAGAAGATTCAAAGAAACGTCTTCTTCTTGATAGCATTTAATTTTATTTTGCTAGGATGTCTTGCTCACTCTTTGAATAACCCTCACAATGAGGAACCTGAAGTCCTCTTCAGCCATGCCAGTTTGTTATGCTTTTATGTAGTCAGTACACAGTATACATGTACATGAAGTCAGTAACATATATGGGATAAATTACCTCAGAGTTGCCCATGACTGGACATATGAAATTATTAACATACTGCCTGCAGGAACTGAATGGCCCGTGTACTAAGCCTATTGGAATCAAAGAATTTTAGTAGTCAATGAGCTACATTCAAGATTCAAAATTCAAGATGATTTATTGTCATGTAAAAAATACATAATTTTTTTTTGGACATTTGAAGGTTCGGTGCATACATGTAAATAAATGTATAAATACATACAAAATAATTACTTCTTAACATAACATTTAACATTTAATAATCACAATTTCAAGTATATTGTATAAAAAGAATAAAATACATATAATACATGTACAGTAGTGCTGTAGTCAAACGTTTAACCGTCCGGTATCCGACCGCCCATGGCGGATTCCGTTTTCAATTGGACAGTTTCGTTTTCCCGTTTTTTTTTTTTTTTTTTTTTAAATCGTGTAACTGAAAACCGTCCGGTTTTGACTGGCGGTTAAACGGAATTGGAGATATCCGTGATGTTACAGCACTAATGTACAGTACATGCAAATGATATACCTACAGATGACAAATTAGCAATGCTTGAAAACATACCAGTAGCACCGAGAGGTTGATCTTGAAGGTAGCAGTATCCTCCTGCATGTAGTACTCCTGGAAGATATTAGACTGGATGAAAGCATTGGCCTGGACACACTTGGCATCCTCCACCGTCACTTTCAGTCCGTTCTCACTTGCACAAAATGTAGCAAGCTGCAAAACAGAGTAGGATAGACAATTCAAACAAATAGTGTGGTACGGTATGTCACTGAAACAGCTCCCTTGGGATTTTGTGCCAAAGTTGATTTTTTGTTGTTGTTGCATTTTTGGATTCATTGGGGTCCAAGCTATCAGAAATTGATGGGGTTCAAATTTTCCTGAAGACACCAAATTTCCCTATTGCGCGTTATATAAGCCATTTTGGCGCCCAATATGGACTCCCCAGGAAGAGAAAGGAGGGGTCTCGAAAATTTGAACCCCATCATTTTTGGCCAATTGGGACCCTTTTGAAGCCAAAACAGCAACAACAACAAAAAATCAACTTTGGCACAAAAATCCTACAGGATTACATACCATACCGCACTAAAAGCTTCATACAGTGTATCATTGCTATGGATTTATTCTTTAACTAGTATTCATTCATTCTTATGTATGTTAAGTTATTTTTATTCTTTATACGTTTGAAAAATGTGAGCAAAACAAATTTCCAATATTGGACAATAATTAGGAAATTGAAATGTATGTATTGTGCTAGTGCTTTGACCTCTAACGCACGATGGTTTCTATTTCACATTATTTTTTCAAAGTCTGAGAGAGAGTGCTGGGATTTCAGAGAAACACTCTTTCATCTCTTTGTATTAGTATTACAATTAGAAATGTACGCCTTCCTTCAAGTTTTATTATTGTTGAGATTTTTGACTTTCTTGTCCAATGAAACATATTTTCTGGTGCCCTCTGGGCTTTGGCATACTTTTTATAATTATCAGTCTACAAAATGTGGAAAGTGATGAAAAATGCATGTAAATGTAACATGATAAAAGAAAACAGAAATTCAGAAGAAGATAATTACTAAAAATCTTAGTAAGAGATTAATCAAACAATGAACTATTCAATACCCTTGAATTGTTTGTTGACACACTTATTTTGTTCCTGTCCTGAGTTAAATATGTCCTAGACCTACATGTGTCCTGAGTAATATATCTCTTAATGTTTTTAAATATCGGAGTTTAAACTTTCCCTTTTGTATGAAAATACTGTGCAAGGTTTTGAGATATTAATTACACAATAAAACAATTTTACACAGAAAGCACTCTCCACCTGAAAACAACAAATGCAGTCATGCTTAAATCTTCCTTTTTTATTGAATAATAAGGGGAAATGAAGGAGAAGAAGATGATGAAAAAGAAGACAGGGAATAAGAAAAATATTTAGAAGGAGAAGAAGAAGAAGATGAAGAAGAAGATAAAGAAGAAGAAGAAGGAGGAGGAGGAGGAGGAGGAGGAGGAGGAGAAGAAGAAGAAGAAGAAGAAGAAGAAGAAGAAGAAGAAATAAATTTAAAAGAAGTACAAAGAAGAAGACAGAGGAGAAGGTTGAGAAGAAGATCAAGTGGGAGGTTGGAAAGGACAAAGATAGGGAGATGGAGGAGTAGATAAATGGGGAAGGGAGGAGAAAAGGAGGGGGAAAAAACAATGGGGAATGATGGGTTTCTTAATCTAAGTAGAACTTAGAAGAAGAATTTAAAATTAATTAAAGCCCCTGTATTAGTGTTGGAATTGCCTAAAATATTGGGAGCCCCAAATTCGCCAAAAAATTTGATGGCAAAATTTCAATTTCAATTAAATTGTATCATAATGTGAAAGAGGATGTCATTTAAGACACACTTATGCCCTAAGGGCTATGGGATAATGTAAAATATGATAGTGAAATCAATATCAAAATTTACAATATTACTTAGCCCTAGATCTAGATAGACTCTATGGCCCAAATTCACAAAGGAGGTTTGTCAACAAACCCAGAGCTACCAAGTATCACGCATTGAGAGGGTCTGTAAATGCTCTAAGCCTCTAACGCACGACGCGCACACTAGATTTTGAAAAACGCTATACCTTATACGTTTGTTATACCCTCGCACGCGGACTCGTGCGCCGAATCATGAAAATGTCACGCATTGCCGATCTTTGAACTTGGCATCTCTGCAAACCTCCTTTTGTTTTGACAAACCTCCCAGTGGCGTACCTGGGGTACTCCGTCAGGAGGGGCAAGCGATCGAGAGAAAAAAAAAGGCGATGATAATTTTCACTTCTGGTGAGCGAGCGGGCAACACAATATCTTTAAGTAACGTTTGGTATATAAACCGGTATTGTTGCAAGTCGGGGGTGGGCACATTTATTTGTTAGCGACGTTAATTTCATTTCTGCAAGCGAGCGTAGCGAGCAAGAAAAAAATCCCTTCTTTTTTAATAATTGCCACTTAAACTTGGTTCAATAATATTGTCCCATGCCGGGTGCGGGAACAATATTGTGTTTAGGGTGATTTTATACCAATTTTAGCTAGCGAGCGAAAGTACATTTTCTCTTAATGAATTGCTATCAAATTTGTTTCATTGTTCCAGGTCGGGGGCGGGCACAATCGTATTTCAGGCAATGTCAATCTCATTTTGGCGGGCAGGCAACCCCCTACATTTATCTTTTTAATGATATTGTAGCAGGTCAGTGGTGGGCACATAATTCCACGAGCTAGCGAGCGAACATGGTACATGAACTTGGTTTCATTGTTCTATGTCAGGGACGTGATTATTAAAAGCGATGTTATTTCTATTTTGGCGAGCGAGCGTAGCGAGCGAGCAAAATTTGTGTAATGATAATTGGTTCATAAATTTCAGTTTTTCTTGTTGCACGTCAGGGCTTACACAATTATGTCTAAGGTGATGTTAATTCTGTTTTGGCGAGTGAGCACACCAAAACCTTTTTGAATAACGTTTGGTACATTATTATTAACTGGTTGTTGCAGGTTGGGGCGGTGTTAATTTCATTTTGGCGAGCGAGCGTAGCGGGCAAGAAAAAAAAATAGCTTCTTTTTTTAATAATTGCCAATGAAACTTGGTTCAATTGTCCTCAATTAATTGGTACATAAACTTTGTTTCATTGGTGCAGGTCGGGAGTGGGTACAATCGTGTTGTCAATCCCATTTTGGCGGGCAGGCAAACCCCCCCCCCCCCCATACATTTATCTTTTTAATGATATTGTAGCAGGTCAGTGGCGGGCACATTTGTTAGTAATGTAAGCATAATTCCACTTAGGCGAGCGAGCGAGCGAGAAAAAAAATCACTTCTCTAAAATCACTTCTCTTTTAGTGAGAACATGGTACATAAACTTGGTCGGGGCGGGCACAAGCGTGATTTATAGTAAAAGCGATGTTACTTCTATTTTGGCGAGCGAGCGTAGCGAGCGAGCAAAACAAATTTAATGATGATTGGTACATAATTTTCAGGTTTTTTGTTGCAGGTCGGGGCTTGCACAATCATGTTTAAGGTGATGTTAATTCCATTTTGGCGAGGGAGCGTAGCTAGAGAGCAAACCAAGTTTTCTTTGAATATCGTTTGGTACATAATTATTAACTGGTAATTTGTTGTAGGTTGGGGCGAGCATGTTTGTTAGCGATGTTAATTGTAAAGACATCGTAGCAAGAGAGGGTACAAACAAAATCAACTAATATATCAATCACTAAAATCAATCAATTCATCAATTCTGGTGAGCAAGGAAACAATATCTCTTAAAATAATGTTCGGTACTTATTTACTGGGATTATTGTTGCAGGCAAGGGGGCGCACATATTTTGTTAGAAATGTCAATTCCATTTTGACGAGCGAGCATAGCGAGCAAGCAAAAAAAAAATCAATTCTCTTTTAATAGAAATTAATACATAAACTTGTTTTTATTGGTGCAGGTCGGGATTGGCGCAATCGCGTTTAACGCGATATCAATTCCTTTTTGGCGAGAGGGCGAAAAAACACTTCCATTTTTAATGATATTGTTGCAGGTCAAGGGTGGGCACAATTATTTTCAAGGCAATGTCTATTCCATTTATTCGCGAGCGAGCGTAGCGAGAGAAAAAATATGAATTAGTCTCTTTTAGTAACATTTGGTACATAAATTGGGTGTTATTGTTGCCATGGTTGCAGGTCGGGGCCAGTCGGGGCAGGCACAATTGTATTCTAGGCAATGCTAATCCTTTTTTGTTTTCAGGGGGACGAGCAAGTGAAAACAATTAATCCAACATAGGCTAGCAAGCAGCTCGCGCCAGCGAAGAGTGTCGAATTTGTTATATCAATTATATTTTCCTATTTTCATTTGTCTTTTTCAGAGCCCTAACTATGCGGAATATTTTCTTGGTGGGGGAGGGGGAAAGATGCGTAAAAAGTTTTCAAAGAAACTCAAAAGCGAAAGGAGTTAAGGGAGTTCGAGCGACCGAACTTGTCATGCGGGTACTTTTGCATTTTCAAACATAGAATTGAAGGATTTGGTATATCACTACTTGTGAGCTTTGTTAAAGATGAAGTTGAGTTCTGGTCATGCGATTGTATTGTGAAAGAAACGGTGTGGAACCGACCAGAAAAGGTTGATCATCTAGCATATAAGAATTTGTGTGTATTGCAAGGTTCTGGAATCATCAAAATGATAAGAAATTTGGCCAAGTCTTGTTAAAGTTACAAACACTTGCACAGAAAGATGTATATGGGACTACACGAACACGTGGCGTAAAAAGCCGCCCCCCCCCCCCCCCGATTTTTACGATGTTACATGCATATTTAGAATATGAAGGCATTTGAAGAGCCATGCTTTTCAGGTAACATGTCTTAACTGATGTTCTTCCACACTTGCATAATAAGAATGAGTAATGCTCACAAATTATTTTTCACCTCTTCCCAGAACTCAACCTTCTCTTTAAACATTTTCAGGAAAAAAACTGTACGTTTTCAAAATATCTGGGGTCAACGCCCCCCCCCCCCCGGTGCGTACGGTCGTGGTCTTTTTTTTTCTTCAATTTCCCCATTTTTTCTCTCCTTTCTTTTCCCTTTTTCTTCCTTTTCTCTTCTTTTTCCTTTTTTCTTTCCTTTTCCGTTTTTTCCTTTTTTCTCTTTCTTTCCTTTCTTTTCTTTTTTTTTTCTTTTCCCCTTTTCCTTTTTTTCCCCTTTCCTTTCCTTTCTTTTCTTTCCCCTTTTTTTCTCTTTCCCTCTTTTTTCCTTTCCCCTTCCCCCTTTTCCTTTTTTTCCTGCAGCCCGTCAGGGGGGGCACTCTGCCCCCTTGCCCCCCCCCCTCAGGTATGCCAGTGAAACCTCCTTTTGCTTTTTACAAACCAAGGTTTGTAAAAACGCGTCAAAACGCGTCGTATGACGCACATAAACCTTGGTTTGTCGACAAACCTCCTTTGTGAATTCGGGCCTAGGCCTATAAGTAGACTACTTAATTAAGCCATCCGAGTTCAGACTCCTTCAATTATTTTCATCTCAATCTTTTCTTTCCTTTTTCACAAGTTCTGACAATTATTTTCAGCATTCTCCTCTTCTTCTTCTTTTTTTGCTTTCCCTTTTCATCGAGCTCAAAATATAATACAAAACAATACATCATCATGATCATACACAAAATTATAGACCTAGACCTAAGTCAAGTCACATTAGTTATCAATAATTATCAGTACAGCCCCACCTACTGCATTTCTAGTTACTTAGAGACTAAATTCACAGTCACACTCAAGACAAATTCAGTTACTTTTTATAATCTTACCTCTCGATCTTTAAAGTGAATAGCCTTCAGTACCATGGCTACATTTCTGGCATTGTCTACTCTCAAAGATAACACATGTTGTCCGCCTTCGTCACTTTGTTGAGTTGATAAAGACATTTTAATCTTTCCAAGACCAAGTTGCGTTGCAGACCGAAATTCTGAAGTTTGAGCTTACCGCGTGTGTGCCGCCCTCTCTCGATCCTACCTGTAAACAATAATTTATTCATGAGAAAGGGGGTGGGGGGGGGGGGGGGGGGTGGTGGGCAGGGGCAGCTTTATCTATAGTAATCATTATTTCCTTTACTCTAAATTTTTTTTAATGTAAATCAACTTAAAGCGAAATGTGCATACGCGGAAACAAAGAACCAAAAAGGAAGGAAAAAACAAGGGTAGGCCTAGATCTACAAGTCTTAATTAAATTAGTAGGGGGGGGGGGGGGGTAGTAGGCCTAATAGCTTTCAATTTTGTTAACAAATATAATTCTATTATTAAATTTATATCTGTATTCATTTTCTATATTCGTTCTCTATAAATGACTATCAATCTTAAAAAAAGTAGGGCCTATTCATATATTTAATCTTTCATATGAATAAAAATTAATCAAAAATTTATATTTATCTCTTTCAAATTTCTGAGTCACCATAATGGTCCTTTCCTCAAATGTACTGATCATTATGTGATTTCACAATAATTGATGTGTTACAGAAATCAATTAATAATTAACAGGAGATTAAGTTGATATGCTTACACATGGGGTGACATACAGGTATCGATCTGATTACCTACAAAAGGCTGGGAAACTCTGAGAGAGGCGCGTTGACACAAAGAGGGGTGCCCCGGCATGGAGACAGGGGTCGAGGTAAAAGAAAGCTTTGGACCTAGTTATATACATGCATGGTGCTTCCTTCGGGCAAATCAAAGACATATTGTGTGTAATACACAGTGCATGGATGCATGGTCAATGTGCCGGTACTGATTGGGATACATCACCATAGTAAATCAAGTACAATGCGTGAACAGTTTTTGAATCAATATGTTAATCATTAATTATACCAATATTGTATTTGTGTGTAAACTATTCTGTCACCTCATTTTCACCATATGGACTAAAGTCGATACAAATATTATAATGCATTACTTGCGTTTGAATGTTAATTTTCTCTATTATTTTGTTTCGTGATTTTAAATGCTTGTTCTCCTCGGTTTCTAATATCCTGTTTCAACTATCTTATGAATATTTGTATATACCGTTTCTTTCACCTCATTTTCCCCATATGGTCCAAGGTCAATACAAGTTTAATATCAAACTACATTAGTGTCTATTTTTTCTGTGTTTAATTTTTATATCATGATTTTAAATGCTTGTTCTCCTCACTTTGTAATATTCTGTTTCAACTATTTTATGAATGTCATATACTTTTTTATGAAAATGTGGAAATAAACTTTGAACTTTAACCAAACTTCTCACAATATTCCACGCATCTTATCATTTTATATTTATCCAACTCTTCTATGCCTTCCAACCCCTAATCTCTCTTTCATTTTTAATATCATTATCTCTTGTACTTTGAAATCCATGAGTCTTTGCTTTAATTAAGGAGACACATTTGTTTAACAGGGAAGCGAGTGTATCCTAAGTTTGTTTTTTCTTTTAGCAGTCATGGCTCGCTTGTGCCTTGTACCCCACACTCGGCTATAGAGTGGTGAAGTGTGACGTCATCAAAAAACTATTTTGAAAATTTCTCAATTTTTACTTCATTTTCTGAAAGAGCATCAAAAAAAAATGACCAGATGTCGAAAATCAATGGAATATGTTGAGTATTGGCCGAGATATTAACTCTGTTATTTTGCTATTGTTATTACCAGCCAGAGCAAAATAACACTGAGTTCCTAGAAATCTATTTGTTCAGATGGTCATATATCAGCCAATACTTAGCATATTCAATTGATTTTCAGCATTTGGACATTATTTTTTAATGCTTTTTTGGAAAATGAAGTAAAAATTGAGAAATTTTCAAAATAGTTTTTTATGATGTCACAGCTCTATGCCTGCAACAAAATCATTCAACAAAAAAAAAACAATAAAACAAATCATAAGAAAGTGAAATTTTATTAGGAATGTTCACAATGATTGTTTTACATTGAAAAGGGGGAAAAAAAATCCATAAAAGCTTTCATAAAATAAAAAAAATTAACCATTGCAAATTGGTAGCTCAGAAACCACTATTTCCCCTTCGTTTAAATACAACTACACAAGAACACAGTGCTCCAAGTCTTGCATAATTACTGTATTAAATACAATGTATTACACAGAACAAGACATAATTACAAACATAATAGCATAGAGACAAAAAATAAAATACTAATTAATTCACCACATTCATATTTATATTCTATATTGACGTCCCAAAATATACAAAGACAATCTCAACATGGATCTCAAAACACACACTGGATGAAAATGCATTGGCTCGCCAGGAGCTTTCAATTACCAGTTTTCTTGCAACTGGGACTAAAGCTCACGAGTTATGCCAAGACTACAACATATACACGTAGAAAACATGTACTGATGAACGGCCAACCATCGTTAGTCGAGCTCTACTTGCAGCGAAACAAACAGCGTTACATGTATACTGTGTGTGTATGTTCCAATAACGATAATAAAAACTAGCATATGCTTGTAATTCGCTCTCTATTGCAATGCCATACAGTGTTGACAAAATTTATAAAACAATTTAGAATTTAAATTGTCACAAAATTGATACGTTTTCAAGAATTTCTTAATTTGTCTGCCAGTTCTGTCTTTGGTAATTCCTTATTCAGTCTTTTTTAAACACTAATTAACGCTTAGCATTAATGCTTAGCATTTGCAAGTGACAAGAGGCAATGTACCAAACCCACAAAATGAAAGGAGAAAAAAGTATAGATCGGTGCAATCAATGTGAACTGCCATGCCTAATTCATAAGGCCCCTTTAACATCTACATGAACTAAATCTTTCTATAAAAATTGATAAATTGAAGAAGAAAAAAAAAGTTATGAAAAGGCAACATAAAAACAACTTCCCTTGGCATTAACAAAAACCCTTTGGCACTGTAATCTATCTTTCAAAACATGAACTTTTCTTCTACAGCGGGACCTACTTGATCACAACACACACTCCTTTTTTGAAATGCTCCACATTTCTGAGAAATAGACTTGCATTCCTGCAGTAATACACGTCTTCATTTCATCTGACGCAGCAGGATTACCATATTTCCCTCAAATTGTCCTTGTTCTTTTTTATCTCTCACTTCAAATTAAAGGAAAATTCAATTTAATTCTCTCATTAACTTTTTGTAGAGTCTCTTCTTGTAGAGTGGTATGGCATGTGCTACAGCAACAATTTCTCTATGGTCAATCCCTACACAAACTTTCAACCTTGGGCCAGGCACTACACCTAATCTAATACACGACTGCAACCTTAACCCTATCCCTTAACTTATCATTTTGACAAAATAAAGCCCAGAGAAAATGTTGCAAGAGCAAATGTCGGATGACCGTTTGATGACCAACGATAAGCAGATGACCAACGATAAGCAGGAGACCAATAAAGCGAAATCAGGTTTCAATGACAAATAAAACATTTGTTTCAAGCCTACATAACAAACTTAATTATGAGTGACTTATTTTGGTAATATGATTGATTGATATAGTGCAGCTCTAATGTATGATTATACTCTATTGTGCTGTGGTGGAAAACAAAATCCTTACAGTGCTATTTTATGAACACACAACCCAAGTATATTGAAAGGCTATTGAAAACAAGTGGGTAGTGGGTCTTCAATATTAAAATTAAAAACTAAATCAATTTGGGGATTTAGTAGGTGTTTAGGTGTGGCTGATAATTTTATTTTTGAATCAAGTTTTATCCATTCACAGATTTGTGAAAAACAATGTATTTCTTTCAGTAAATGTACATTTTCTCTTAAAACAGTGGCTTTTTAAAGAGCTTTGTTTGAAACATTTGGACCGGTTGTTTTTACATATTATTCATCATAGGTAAACCACGATTTATCTCATAATTCTAGGGAATATATTAATGCGGGAAAGACATTGCAGTATTCCCATTTTGGAGCATTTTTCCAACATTACATGCACAACAATAATCATGAAAAAACAAATATTTCACTAAATCCACCCACTAAACCATTCATAGTACATACACACATAAACAACATCAATTTCAAGTGACGTACAATGTAGATTTGATATATTTCGTCGCAAATATATAACCCTTCTGCTGCACAACTTATAAAAGTTTGCATATATTAATAAAAAGTAAATTCATCTCTTCATTTTCTAATTTCCATTATACCCAATAAAAGTACATCATTTGGAGAGAATGAGCCAATAGAATTAAATATACATACCTTCACCATATTGTTCCGTTTCAGATATTCTCAAAGTACAAAATAGGAAATACAAATGGCCCAACACTAGCTAGCTACTAGCTAGCTAGCTTGATCAGAGAAAATATCATCTCTGCTCCTATCATTGCGCAATTGAATTACACACATTTAAATAAGGGTTAGCAGTACTTTTTAGAGGGTTCAGTTTTGTAAATCACAGTTTCACAGACATCAGGCAATCAACAATCCTCGTGGAAAATTTCAAGTACGGTTGCCTGCGAAAACACCAGCAGCAGCGTATTCACAGCTACTACTGGTCCCTTAGATAAATTGTCGAGAACTACAACAGCTATGCATTATAATCTACACAGACAGAATAGAGTAGGGATGAAAATTGCTATTGCTATAAGTACTGGGAATAAGAAGCTTGTTTCATCAGCTGCGTAAGGATCGACAGCTTTAGGACCAGACTTATATTTGGCCTTGGTGATCACCTTGGGAGCATCGTCTTCGTCCTTCTCGATCTCGTCATCCTCATCGACTTCATCGTCGGGTTCCTCGAGTCCAGGAAATGGTGCTAATCTAGGAACCTCTGTAAACAATGGAAGAAAAGTATAAACCTGTTACTAAAATTCATGATTACTCTTCTGAATTTTATATAAACTACCTTATACATTAATTCTGGTAGACACCCATTTCTTGTACAACTGTGTGCTGCTCATTCAGTAGTCAGTACCGGATATTTATATTGATCCTGTACTGGTAAATTATCATCACAGGAATAATATAACTATAATTTCATAAATTTTAGAATCATGATTAAAATGATTAAAATGATGAACATTTACAATGGATTTCTCGATAGAATGCAAGGGATAAGGACGAAACCCATTTTATTTTCTATTTCTCAATAAACTGCATTATAATTGTAATACTTACTTTGAATTGTTAATTCTAACACAATTATTACAAGATTTTAACACACATCTATTTACAAAATTATAAAACAGTTGGCATGAAATATTACAGTTCCTTAATTCCACCTAAAAGAAGAAGAAAACAACAACATCCAACAAAAAATATTAAAAATGTACTTTAGTCTTGAGCCAAAAGCAAAACTGATCTAGCCACAACATGAGCACCTGATATTCGCTGCATTTCAATCCTTCCTTCATTGACCTTGTAAATTATTGCGAAAAATATTTTCTATACTCACCATCCAACGTTCCCTTGTATACAACAAGTGCGTTGATTTTGGGGTTGTCTAGATCACCCTGTAAAAATAAAATTAATTTAAAAAGAAAATTAATATTGTGATGTCCTTACTCGGCTACTCCCTAGCTTACATGTAGGTGATTAAAGTTGGAGATTAGGAGGCAAGTAGTGAGCAACGAGAGAGATTGTACTTACTCAGTACTTTAAGAAACTTTGACATAGAATGGCAAGAGAAACAATTTGACACATGTACATGTATATCAAGCGGAGCATCCAACTAATTAACTGTATGGGATAACGAAGTCCAGTCTGATGTAATAAGTTAAGTAGCCCTTTGAAACAAAAATTACAATTTAAACAAATATTGAAGCCAAAAGCTACCAATGAACAGTTGAACACATGTCTAAAGTTGGAAAATACCCCCCCCCCCCCCCCCTCACCAACTCCACATCCAATAGAACTATTACCTCCTAGGGCAGCTACCCTGTAACATGTACATTGTAAAACAAACACCAGGGCACAGTATTCGTGAAGGGAAGGGGGAGGAGAGGAGAGGAGGAGAGGTAGGAGAATGAGACATGGAAAGAGGAGGTAAGAGGAGGAGAGGAGAGGAGGAGAGGCGAGGAGGAGAGGAGAGGAGAGGAGAGGAGAGGAGAGGAGAGGAGAGGAGAGGAGAGGAGAGGAGAGGAGAGGAGAGGAGAGGAGAGGAGAGGAGAGGAGAGGAGAGGAGAAGAGGAGAGGGGGAGGAGGAGAAGAGGAGGGGAGGAGGGGGAGGAGGGGGGGGGGAGGAGGGGAGGAGGAGGGAGGAGGGATGGAGGAGGGGAGGAGGAGAGGAGGGATGGAAGGAGGGAAGGAGGAGGGGAGAAGGGAGGAAAGGAGGAGGGGAGAAGGGAGGAAGGGAGGAGGGGAGGGGGGGGGGGGGGTGAAAGAGTAAAAACTGTAGGCATCAAGAAAGTACAGTTAACTCCGATATGTCGAATCTGTTGAGATCGCAAACTCTTTTTTTTGACTTACCGGTATGCAAAATTTGATTTAGAAAGTGTAAATAACACATGTTTTGCAATGTTTGGTGAAAGAAAAAATTGATTCCAGTAAGGGATAATTTGACTTACAAGTGTGACTAAAGTATCGATAACTCTGAAGGAAGAGGCATGAAACAAAACCAAGTAATGGAAGTCATTTACCTTTTGGAATTCCACTCGTAGATAGCCACTTAGGGTGGAGACCTCTCCCTGGACCTTGATTTTGCTCTTGCTGACAGTGAAGGTTACGTACTCGTCGTGGGCTGTCCCTCGGCCGACCTTCTGGTATATATCCAGGTCTGGAACGACTGTATGCTGCTCATTCAAGACTACGTCAAATACCTGTCACCCACACACAAGAACAAACAAGGTTACAACCGGATTCAGGGCTCAACAAACACTAACAGGTGCCTAGGACACATGAGCACCCAAAATCTGTGTCTGGACCCCAAACCTTTTGAAACTTTTAAATAGGGAACATGCAAAATGACTTTTTAAAGTTAAATCCGGACCCCGTTCCAAAAAAGGTAGTTTGGTTCTGAGTGGAGACTGGAGACCTGCTGGGTTTAAGTTGTTATTTAACATTTTTACTAAGTGAGAACAAAATGGTCAAATTGTTTATTGATAAGCAAAGAATCTAAATATAAATCATCTCAGAAAGTTTAAACTTTAAAGAGACATTAAATAAGGGAATATTAATTTTTCAATCAGAAAATACCGGTAATAATATTACAAACTACAAAGTAGACAAATCCTTTTCATTGATTAGAAAATCAAGGCCTACTGTCCTGTATCTGGAAGCATCAAATATCAACTTCTGGCTTATTAAGACAGCCAAGACTCCTACATAATGTAAAGGATCGATCTGGATCTTCCTCTTCAACTAGATTACAACAATTAACATGATATTGATACATGTTCTTCACATTTGCATATTTTCTTCTCTTTGATTAATCTTCTTTCTCTTTTTACAAAGGGAAAGCATAATAAAGAGGTGTAATTGTAGATATAATAACACTAAAAACAAGAATTTGTGTAAACTTACTTTTAAAAGAAATTTAGACCCATCTATTTCAAGTACATTCTTAATCCAGAAAAAATGGTCAGCAAGAAACATCACACGGACACACCCACAAACATGACAAAACCAAAACTATATTTTTTTTAAAGAGATTTTAAAGTCACCTTCATTCTTGAAGATGTAAACCAAACTTCACAAAACTTGAGAACCAGAACATATTCGCCATCTTCCTTGATCGGAATATCATAGCCAAACGTCGAGAGATGGTAGCGCTCAGTCTGATAGAGGATGGCATCACTTGGTGGAACCCTCGCTATCGGCATACTCTTCCCGTAGTCTGACGGGATGCCGATGGTCAGGGGGTCTTCCTGGTATTGCGTTCCGTACATGTCTACGTGAGCTGGCCCACCGCTGTTCACCGCATAAATAACTTCAATTCCTGCACATTTTGCCACCTCGTGCACGAGGAAAAGGATGGTTACCAGAAGCATATTCGCTGCGTATGATATTAACTTCATTTTGATGAGGTGCCTCTGATGTTTGACGAATCAAAACAGCTAAAATCTTCCCAAATCTACCCCTCTCTTTACACCAACAACAACAGGGGTTTTCGATACACAGAACAATAGCGTAATGAGATATGGTAGCTGCGCTGAGCACTTTAGCTTCCAGCGAAAATTTGCAATCATCCGTGCGGCTAGAGACGGCCAAAAAGCGAAGGCTGATTTGGCTAGGCTATGCGACCTTTCATTGACTATGCACAGCATTGACCCTTATCTTATTGCACGTGGAATTGAGCTATAGCCAATACAAACTACACGCGTAGTGCATTGCCAAGCATAATGTTTGCGAAATAAACATGAATAAATGTTAAAAAGTACTGTATTACAATTATTTGTATCATATTAAATATTTATAAAAATACATGATAAGGATATGAAATTAACAAATGTATTAAATATGCCATTAATATGATTTTAAATGATAATAACAGGCCTAGATCTATGTCTGATCAGATAGATCTTAAATTAGCAACTCGTCAATATTGTTTTGTTTACATGATTGATAGACTATGCCAAGTTAAAATGTGGAATAAACTACAATGGATTGGGCTTACTTATGTCGTCATTCTGATTCAAGAGAGTAATGCAAGTAAGTTACATACACCGAGCTTCAATGCCGTGATTTACTCGTATTCGTTAAAAAAATAGTTCTGCAATCCTAAAATGTATTAATACATTCTGCAGTCCCACTTGTTAGCTAAATTGTTAGTGGAATGCACTTTGACTTGAATCGGCGCAACAACATGTTTCTTTTCTTATCTATGTATCTAATATCTATGTGTTATAGATCTATATCAACATCTAGCATCTTGGAATGTTTGATATATCTTTTCTTTGATGTAACAACATGTCGTTTATCAACACTTTAGATCCAACAAAAATTAGACCTAGATCTAGTCTACAACCAGATAAATTTAATTGAGTTGACATTGACAATGTGTGAAAATTTGCCTGAAATTTTGAAAAATGGTTAAGTCAGATGACTTGTTAGTTTAAAAAGGTTTTAAAGTATGTGTATGTATGTTTACATTGCAGGCAATGCTGATAATGGCCGAGACATGTGGGCGTGGCAAGCTGGATGGCAATGGGTGTGGCTTGCTGTTGCTACAGTTATTGGAATTGCTATCTTCGGTAGACAGAGAAAGACTAGCCATCAGGTATGACCTCTTCTTCTCCTTCTCCTCCTCCTTCTCCTTCTCCTTTTTCTTCTCCTTCTTCTCCTTCTTCTTCTTCTTCTTCTTCTTCTTCTTCTCCTCCTCCTCCTCCTCATTCTCCTTCTTCTCCTCCTCCTCCTCATTCTCCTTCTCCTCCTCCTTCTCCTTCTCCTCCTCCTACTTCTTTCTCTTCTCCTCCTCCTTCTTCTCCTTCTTCTTCTTCTCCTCCTCCTCCTCCTTCTCCTCCTCCTCCTCCTCCTTCTACTTCTTCTGATCCTCCTTCTCATCCTTCTTCTTCTCCTTCTTCTTCTCCTCCTTCTCCTTCTTCTTCTCCTTCTTCTCCTTCTCCTTCTTCTCCTTCTCCTTCTTCTCCTTCTCCTTCTTCTCCTTCTCCTCCTTCTTCTCCTTCATCATCTTCTTAATCTTCTTCTTCTCCTCCTTCTTCCTTCTTCCTTCTTCTTCTTCTTCTTCTTTTTTCTTCATCTTCTTCCTTCTTCTTCCTTCTTCTTCTTCTCCTTCTCCTTCTCCTTCTCCTTCTCCTTCTCCTCCTTCTCCTTCTCCTTCTCCTTCTCCTTCTCTTTCTCTTTCTCTTTCTCTTTCTCTTTCTCTTTAATTGTATATGTTTGTTCTTTTAAATAGTGGAAAGTTACATTTAAGTAGAAGTTTCAAAATACGTAAATTGATTGGTTCAATTGCATTTTCACAAATGTAATTATAAGTTATAACAGCCTACATGTTCCTTCCTGCATTCTTCATCATTTTCACATGCATCTCTTTTCTTGTCTTCTTACTTATGTTTTGAACAGGCTGACAAACAGAGTAGACAGAATAGGTCTACATCTCCAGTAGATCCACAGGCTTCCCTGGATGTAACCAGCATAAAGATCTTCTATGGCACTCAAACTGGTACAGCAAAGGTATAACAATAATTAAAGTTAAATTAAATATTTAAGGCCAAGTAGAACATTTTTTACGATTATTCTTTCCTGCCCATGTTTTTGTTTATGATGCCCATTGAACAGTAACTCCATTTAAAAAATTAAAACAAAATCGTTCAGATTTGGAATTACCATACATAGATGATATTGATTAGGTATCAAAGTTGTTGCAAATGTGATGACAATTTGAACATTTAACAGAATTTTGAACATTTAACAGAATTTAGAACATATGAACTAGTATTGAGTCACTTTTAACTTTCAAACATAACAAATAAGATTTTATTTGGCATGTTTTCTAATGAGTAGAAAAGCTTGCTTACCTGGGGATGATAACCAAACATGGCATATTAGATGTATTTCTTCATGAAAATTTTGAAGTTCAATTTCAAGAAAAGTAAATATTATTTTTCCTTGTTGACCAAATATGAAATGGTGCTTACCTGTATGCACATGTATTACCTAATTTTGTAAACATTTTAAACTGTCTCCAGAGCAGTATATCTTGATTGGCTGATTCTGTGTTTTTTGTTTTACTGTCACTCTGACGCTCGAGTTGTTTCATTGATTTATTCTATTCATAGAATCTGGCTGCCCAACTTGCTAAGGATATTCCTGACACAGTGAGCACAGATGTAATTGATCTGAAGGAGTTTGATCCAGAGAAACATGTTTTATTAGATGTAAGTCTAAAATTGTACCAGGTATGACGCTGTTGAGTAAAGCTAGAGTCTATACAAAAAGTGTATTTTACGTGGTGGTGGTGGTTATTTTACCTGACTGCTAAGAAAGCATAAAAATGCTTGTAAGTAAGCAACCAGACGGCCGACGGCTTTAGGTCCTCTCTGAGGGACCTGTTAATGAGGATTAATGCCTTACCAAAGGGCACTAGCACATCGACTTGGTTCGAACCTGGGTCACCGGATTACAAGACCACTGCTCTACCAACTGAGCTATCGCTATGTATGTCAAAAAACAAATTACATCCAACAGGTTAATATGCATTTGACATCTGTGCAATGGGAATGACTCAAAGCCACTTTATTTGGATATTTACAAGCTTACATTTGTTCATGTAGATTCTTTTCATGTAGGTTATTCTTTATCCTTCATTAAAAGTTCCTCAGAGATATCAATATACTTATCAACAAATCAATGGCAGCTTCTTGGTTGGAGTCTAGATTTTGCCAGCTTCTGAACTATCTCTCATGATGATGTGCAACTTATTTGCTGCTTACTGAACATTACATTCTCGGCCCTAACTAACTTGGCACACTGAAAGTTATCTGAGTTACAGAGTCCAAAGTAACCTGTTCATTTTTGTCACCAAAATTCTTGAGTTTTCTAAAGTTTTAGAAATGATAGTCAAAATCAATAATGACCATCTTTTTTTATTCTTCAAACCTTCAGAATTCTTCATGAAAGTTTGACATATTGTGGATGTGAACTTTCACCAGAGTAACTCCTAATCCATATTTGTATGCATGTTAGTATGACACACAATTGCTTCTCCACAATACATTCACACAGGTAGTTTATACTAGTTACACATTTATTTCATGCATAAAACTATCTAAAAATAATTGCCACATTTTAAACCTTTCTGCTCGCCTATTTTTCTTCTCTCTCTCTCTCAGCAAGATGAGCAGACAGTGTGTGTATACATCCTCTCCACCTATACGGACGGTGAGCCGCCTGAGGGTGGGGCATGGTTCTGTCGATGGCTCCAGGAATCAGTCAATGACTTCAGGGTGCCCGGCACACTGCTCAAAGGACATCAGTTTGCAGTCTTTGGACTTGGGAATTCACTCTATCAAGATCACTACAACACAGTGAGTACAGATGTCTTTGTTTATGATTCATTATTTTGAATATTGGCTATTTTTAGGTACAACTATAGCCCAGAAGTTCATTTGAATTAACCTGGAAAGTAAACTTTTAAAGGGTTTAATGAAAGAGCTGTTTCTCTTTGTTTTGGCAACATTAGCTCAATAATTTTTTGTTCAGGCATTGACAAAGTTTACTTATTGCAGCAATTTCTGCCTTATGAATGGGGCAAATAATGATTTGTGTTATACTCTGGTGCATTAATATTATATGATTTTCTTTTCTTTAATGTTACAATCATTTTATGCCATTTGTCTTTTTGTTATGATATGAGTTTTAAGAATGTTTTCTGAATGTTTAATTTGGATTCCTTTTTGTTGTTGTAGATCAGTAAGAAGGTTCATCAGTGGCTGATAGACTTGAGTGCCAGGCCTTTGCTTCCAGTAGGAGAAGGGGATGGCAATGTGGCAGCAAGCAAGCATGGAGGTGAGTTCTAATAGGGACTGGTGCTCACAGACTAGCAATAATATACTGTCAAACTTGTCTTGAAAGGCCACCCAAGGGGAACAGGGAAATTCGCCACTGTAGACAGGTGCTGTTTCTTAGAAAGGTCCTGAACTTCATTTTTCATTTTCATTCAACAGTAATGAATAACCACAAAATGCATATTTGAAGTAACAAAATAAATTTCTTCTTTATCAATTAGATTATACATTTCAAATTGTAAAAGACAAATAATTGCTGTGCATTTGACAGGTACTGAAGCAGACTTTGCTGCATGGAAAACTGATTTTCTCCAGGCTGTACTCAAGTGTGATGGAAGCGGGGATAAATCTTGCAGTTGTAATCAGAATGGAACATGTCAATCAAGCGCCATAGGTCAAATGTCATCGGAACAGGTAAGTTATTGAAGAGTGAGAAAATGTGGATGCTTTCGAGATTTTAAGTTTGATGTTTAGTATTTGTGTTCAATCCACGAATCTCCCAATCTTTTTGCAAGTTTTATTTTACGGAGAGCGAGAGAGATATATAGAGAGAGAGAGAGAGAGAGAGGGAGAGAGAGGAGGGAGAGAGATAGAATATATTTTTATCTTTGCAATGGCCCTTAGCCCTTCAGTTTTTAATAATAATAGTTCCTAAAAATGTAATGTAATTATCTTTTCCCCAAAAAAAACTCTGCAAACATGTGTTGCTTTGTCATATTTATTCATGTTTTTAGAACACTGTGACTCATGAGCGTGGTGACGACGGTGTGGAGAAGCCAGACGATGGTCTGGACAGTGACCAGGAAGATCCTGATGAGATGGATGTCATTGACGTCGAAGACCTGGGCTCCGTCATGAACAAGATGAAGAATGCCAAGGTCTGTGGGTTCTTAATATATACTCTTTTTTGGGGGGGGATTCGTGATTTTCCCCATTAAGGTATGAATACCCGTTCCCACTCCAAATTCCATTTTCCATTAGCACATAATCAATCACATCTTATTGCATTTAAATCTGCTGGCCCTCGAATATGGAATTCCCTCCCTTCTGATGTAATCTCCAGCACTAATGTTACTTCATTTAAAACCAAACTCAAACGTTCAATAATAACTACCTATGTCAAATAAACATGTAATTTCATCTCTCCTCCCTACGTTTTCTTATTTCGCCTTTTCCTTTTCCCCTTTACCTGTATGTTTAGTGCTTAATGTTTTAATGTTTTTTTATAACTAAGTTTGTTTGTACCTCATGTTGATGCTATGTTTATTTCTTTATGTATTGGGGGCCCCATTAATCAAGCCTTGGCTTTTAGGGGCACCCTGACCATTTACACTGTATCAATAATGTTCATACACGCATAATTTGTATACTGTTTTTTATTTGAAATGGTTTAATAAAACAAATTGAAAATTGAAATAGTGTGCTATAATCAGAATCACTTTTGTGTGCATGAAACTTTCACAAATTTTCTGTAATGGATTTTGTAGGTGTTTAGTTTGCTCTTTTTTTTTCTTCTCTGATTTAGCATTCTCTTTTTCCTTTTCTTCCATTAATTACTCTTTATTCTCTGTGTTTCTGTTTCTCCCCCTTTTCTCATCCCCTTCATACTCATTATATTTTCATATCTCCTCTTCTCACTCATTTTTTTCCGATCTTTTTCCTTATTTTTTGGTTGTTTTTGAAGTTGATGAATTTGAATCAATAAATTGTCAGTGAAATTTTGTGCACCTCATGATTGAAAATTGTATATTTATTGTGATCACTTAACAGGCAATGAATGGCTTAAAACCAGGGACAGAGCTGAAGGAAATGGTAACACCAACGATCAGGAAAAATCTCACTAAGCAAGGTAAGTGTTCACTTTTAACATTTAAGAGAGAGAGAGAGATACAGAAAAATATGAGAATGAGGAGAAAAAGAAGATTGAAGTTGAACATACTACCACCACTATTAAGTACTTTTTACAGATGAAATGGTGTGCTATTTTCAAATTGAGAAAGTGGATTTGAATCAGTTTATAAAACCTGTTCCTCTTATACAGGGAAAGCTAATGTATTTCTCAAAATGTTTGTGCTAATAAATTTGCCATGGAATTGAAATATATTGGGCGTAGTGAAGAATAGCTGATTTAGGGATAAAATGACATAATATTTTAGACCTTTTTTCTAAATTTAATTAATAAGTATTACTTGAGATCTCATGGTTTTGTTATGTTTTTCTTGCTTATAATCTGTCTGCAGGTTACCGAATCATTGGTTCTCATTCTGGCGTGAAGCTATGCAGATGGACAAAGGTGAGTGTTAAAAGAGAGTTAGCGCCTTTTTAGCTCTCAGCATATGTAATAATGCTTTGTTTCAAGAGAAGAGCAGATATGAAGCTGTACCTTAAACTATCTATGTGCCACTTATGATCTACCTGTATAGAAAGATCGCTCAAGTAGACAAAATAAGTAGTTATGTAGGCAGGTGATCACTCTAAACAGGTGGTCACTATAAAACAGGTTTGACTTTATTTCTCATGGCATGGTTATACCAAAGGCTTCAAGGTTATTAAAATATTTCTAGTGTAAACTAATCTAATAGACTGCATAGCCCTTTGAAGATTACTAAAAGAATAATAATCTATGTAGGTGTTAAAAGGAATTTCATGTAGTCAATCAAGACTACAGATGGGTCATTTTGCAAAGCTTTTACAGAGCAATCCTACTATTACATGTAGTTGGTGCCTCTAATGCTGTGCCGATCAGCACATGTGGCAATGGGTGACTGTGCCAATCAGCACCAATGGCAAACGAAAGGTTAATGTTTCAATCGTTTTCTTGTTCATTGTACAGAGCATGCTTCGTGGTAGGGGAGGATGCTACAAACATACCTTCTATGGTATTGAGAGTCATCGATGCATGGAGACCACACCCAGCCTGGCATGCGCTAACAAATGTGTCTTCTGTTGGAGGTGGGTAATAATGATAATAATAATAATAATAATGTATTTACAGTCTAACCTGTCTATAGCGACCACCCAAGGGAGACACAAAAATTGGTCTTTATAGACAGTTGGTCTTTGTAGACAGGTTCCTTTACTACATGTTTCAATGAGAAATCATTGTCAAGGGAAACAAAAAATGTGGTCTTTGTAGACAGGTGGTCACTAAAGCAGGTTTGACTGTATATAGTGCAATGTAGCAGGAAAGTTGCCTGATAGTTATGAGTAATACACATTACATGCTTCTGCTGTAAAACCGGAAGCGTTTGCAACATGAACAGTACCAGTATAGCCTTTTCTCTTCCTAAAACGGAAACAGGTACTCCCCATTAAGAAACCTTAATGCCCCATTAAAACAACAAAACAAGCTATCAAAACTAAAATTTGACTCCTGCTTATAGTAATTAGGGACGATTCCGTATTTGTGTGTTATTTGTTTAATGTAGAACATATTCTAAATGTACTTTTAGGTTTTGCTCTTTAACAGCAGGCTGGGGGGGGGGGGGGCAACTGGGTAGGCATAGATGTCAGTAATTAGTGACAAGGATATAAAAAGCAACAAAGACGACAACAAAGGAATCAAAGTTATCACGTTTGCACTGAGGTGTCCATTTTTGTTGTATTGCAAGATAAAGCTGATATACATGTGTATATATGTTGTGTTTTGTTGGGGGTGGGGCATATCCCCTGTACCTCTCCCCCATCTGCCAATGTAGACCAATTGTCCTCAATGGCTCGTTAATTTGAAAACAAATATGCAATTAAGGTAAAAGGAGCATGCAGATAGCCATTTGTCTTTTTTGTTTATCTCCTTACAGGCACCATACCAACCCGGTAGGTACAGAGTGGAAATGGCAAATGGACGATGCTGAGTCCATCGTAGAGGGAGCCCTAAAGAACCATTACCAATTGATCAAACAATTCAAAGGTATGATTGTGTTTGCTAATTTCTCTTCCCTGACCTATATGATTTTCTGTATATTCCTGATTTTACTCAACAACACAAATTAACAATTCAAGATTGTACTTTATATCCTGAGTGCTTAATGTAAAGATCTGAAACTTCAGAAAGGATAGAACCTATTCCCTTAGATGTTAAAATATCTAGCTGTCTATGTTTATAGTTTATAACCAAATATCATTTGCACCTGGATCATAGAAGTGTTTGTCCCTTTTTAATACAAGCTCCTTTTATAGCTACATTAAATTACAAAATGCTGTGTGTTGATGAGGAGTGCCATGGTCGCTACCCCTTTCCTTTGCTCGGGTCAAGGGCTAATCATCTAATGGCATTTGACACATCTCATTGATCATATGATAAACATTGTAAATTGTTGAATAAGATACATCTAGCTTTGGAATGAAAATTTACAATCTATACTGATGATGGCCAAATGCAGAAAAGATCGATTATTACTATTTATTTGAGTTTATGTTAGCCGTTCAACTTCTATAATGGACCATGCACTCCTTTAATTTGTACCATTCTTGAACCATCAAATTACCAGGAGTTCCCGGGGTGAAGCCAGAGAGGATGAAAGAAGCCATGAAGGCGCAACACTGCGCCCTTTCCCTGGTAGGGGAGCCCATCATGTACCCCAAGATCAATCGTCTGGTAGAACTCCTCCACAAGGAACAGATCTCCACCTTCCTTGTCACCAACGCCCAGTTTCCGGACGCGATCAAGTGAGTCCTGGGCCCTGTTTCACAAAGATCCTTAGTTGAACTTATCTCAAAGTTGGACATAACAATTATGGAGAGCCATTTGTAGCGTTAAAATAAAATATATTCGAAAGCAAAAATTCAAGTATTTTAAACGTATCATAAATTCTACATCAAGAACATGAAATCTCCTTGATAATAGAAAATACAACTGATTTGAATCAGCATTTCATGCCTTTTATAATAATTTGTACAAAATATTTTCTTTAATGCAAACGGCTTTCCATAATTGTCCAAAAAGTCCAACTAAAAGATAAGTTCAACTTAGGATCTTTGTAAAACACCCCCCTGGTCTAGTCTCTTGGCAAATGGCCAGCGGGAAGTACCTTGCTGCATCTGACATTTTGATTTTTGAATGGTCATCAACTTACTTGCTTTTTCAACACTCATAGGTATTATTTTGATAGTTATAACTAGATTCTCTCAGAATAGAAAGAAACAGTTATATTTTTGAAAATTGTATTAGTACAGGTTAAAATCATTTGACAATGATATTATCAGGCTGAATTGAGTTCATGAGAGAAATTTAATATTGAATGATAGGGAAAACTAAATATTTGACTAGGGTTATGTTTAAATTGTTCCTTGTATATTGTCATCATGTTACTAGGCTTTTGTCTCAAAACCTTAATAGATTTACTAGTTTGATGTCAGCATTGGAATTTCAGAATACGCATTTTTCTTTGCCTGAAATTAAAGAAAGAAATATAATCCTATATATTAATAGCGATACCTCGATGCCCAAAATATGACCGAACTATTCTTTCACGGGAGCTAATTCAAATCCAGAACGTAATTTTAAAATAACCCACCATTTAATTCCTAGGAACCTCTTGCCTGTCACTCAGCTGTACGTAAGCGTTGACGCTAGCACCAAGGAAAGCTTGAAGAAGGTAGACCGCCCTCTCTTCAGAGACTTCTGGCCTAGGTTCCTGGAGAGCCTCAAAGCCCTATCTGATAAGGTGTGAATGACATGATTAACTCTTATCCTGCTGTAATGAATACAGTCCAGTGCCACAGGGCTAATCCCCATTGTGCCAAGCCACAAATCCCACCTGTGCCAAGTTTATTTTGAGATAATCTGATGGTGCGATCAATAGTGCGTGCAAAGCACTCAGCATAGTACATTGAGCATGAACAATAATTGCTATTACGAATGCGAGCATGCATGCATAAAGCAGCTAAGCTGTGGCTCGCTTGCTTGAATTAAGCAGCCAATCGATAGCGTGCTTGCGTGTACAAAGCACTATGACGGTAGCGTGCATGCGGCCTTATGGCAGGATATGAGTTAAATGTCAGGTTTTTTTTCTCCCCCTTAGTATAAACAAAACTTGTGAATTAGTACTTTGTACAAATATAGAATATTAGTATCCTGTACAATGTACTCTGTACCCTGAGTTAAGAGAGTGATTATTCGTAAATCGGATACATGTATGTAACTATTTATAAGGTTTCAAAATGTATAGGGTTCAGTTGATAAAAGTAGACTACAGATTTTTTGACAAGGACAACAATATATACCTTTATCATCTGATACTGAAGCCTTAACTTCATCTCATTTTCTACAGCAGTATTAACATTTTCAGGATATTAACAATTTGTCCTTTGTAGAAGCCCTTACCTAGTCCAGAATTTGGCCGATTTCATTTTGAACTCCACCACAACGACGCAATGCGACCTCCCCCTACTTACTTGCTGCCAGCCGAAGATGGTGTTATCCTTAAATTCTGCTGGGCCATGGGGCTGGTGGGCGTTTGAGTTTGTTGATGGCGCTATTTTCGGCGGCTTGAATCAAGTGTAGGAAATATAAAGAACCGGCCAGATTCTGGACTAGCCCTCACCATGTAGTGTAAACTTTATCAGTATAAGAGATCCTAGAAGGTCTTGGGAATCATCTTTTTACTTTTACAGCAATTTTGGGGGTAATAGTGAAGTTATCTTTGTTATTTTGGTGGTAAATATTGTTATGTCTTTGGGTTCATACTACAGGGTCAGAGGACTGTTTACCGGCTCACTCTAGTCAAGGCATGGAACGACGAGGAGATACAGTCCTACGCCGACCTGGTACAACTCGGCAAACCAGATTTCATCGAGGTCAAGGTATGAACCCTCAGGGGGGGATGAATGAATAGATCATCCCCCCCTGAACAATAGGTATTACGTAAGGATTGACGCCCATGCTCACCCCATGCTCATTCAGGCACTTGACGGCAAAATCTTTTTGAAAAATATTGCAGCAAAACTAAACTACATAAGCAAGTGTACTCCACATTTCTGTATCTTATATTGCCCAAGATCAGTGAATTTGCATAAAAGCCATTATTGCATGCAGCTATGTATTTTTACACCTAAATATTGTTGCTTGCCATGCATGTTCATCAACAAAATTCCGGCGATGGTAATTTTATGGTGGGTTGTAACACTTTCCAGATAAATTACGGTTAAAATTTACCAATCCCCTGTAAAAATTATTTGTGTGTAGCTAGAATATATTTAATCAAGCTCAAAAAATTTAACTGGGCATTCTATAGGTAAATTTTTAATGAGTATGAGGAAAATGAAAGATAACATAATACCCTGCAAAAAGGGCTCGCACCAAAGGTCGGACTCCGGTTCCGTGCAGGCCTGCACTATGCAAGTGCTTATACGTGCTTTATGTAGTCTACTCTACAAGACATTTTCTAGTTTTCTTTGAGTGTAGTTGAACTGCTTATCTCTTTGTAGAATAAATATTCAAAGCTCATAGTTTGACCACGGTATAACAACATGGAACCCTTTACATCAAGAGCAAAAACATGCTATGGTGATTGGTACACTTTAAAGTTTGTCTGACAAACACTTGTATTAGTTTGCTTTATTATTTTTTAAGCAACCAGCTGAAATTACTTTTGCTATGCCTTTCACCTATATTTTATTAAAGTTTCTTTATAACATTTCCAGGAAAGTGTTCCACAAAGACTAAGATCGACTTTAAATTGGACTTAAATATGGCAGGCTATTCATGCCACTGGTTGCTCTCACAATAATGATCTTTAGACAATATCTTTTCCTTCAATAATGAATTATCAAAAAATGTAAATTCTGTAGATTTGTGACTATGATTTGTATGTCCCTTGAGAGACCAATGTCAGTAAATAGTGAGAGAATACAGTGGCATGAACAGCCTGCCATAGTTAATTCCAACATAAAGTCGATCTAAACATCCCCTGTTTCTTTAATTTTCTTCCTCTCAGGGCGTAACCTACTGCGGTGAATCTAAAGCCAGCACCCTCACCATGCAGAATATACCATGGCATGAAGAAGTGGTTCACTTTGTCCAGAAACTCATGGACCTTCTCCCAGAGTATGAGATTGCCTGTGAACATGAGCATTCCAACTGTGTCCTGACTGCCAATACAAAGGTGGGAAGATTTTTATGTCTTCTAAAAATATTCATTGTGGAGTGTGTGATCGGCCCTCTTAAAGATACTATGTCCCTTTTGCAGCCAACATCAAATTCTGTGGAACTTTGCAGGAATTATGAATATGTCATGTATGTCCTATCTGTAAAATTTAAACAATAGCGTGTCCTAGTATTTAAACTATGCAAGGAAACCCGTTTACCATCTAGACTTCACTGTCAGACGCTATTGAGTGACTGACTGACATCTTTTTTTCTTATACATAAAATGAGCTGTAACAGGTACATGAGCATTTGTCTACATCAATAACCCACTACTTGTAATGGCCAAAACTAAACTGATTGAATCTTTGTGCAGCACCAAACGTACAACATGTTGGTAAAATGGTCTGAAAATCACACTATTACTTAGGTGATTGCAATCACTTTAGTCGATTTGACAACTAATGGTCGTTAATTTCACCCTAAAAGCCATTTTCAATCCCTTTCGTTTTGAGGGAAGTTCTAAATTAGTATTGTTTTTCAAATGATGTTGGAACTTTAACCTTTTCATTTTTTTGGCCTGCAAATGGGACATAGTACCTTTAACGGATTCTTTTGAATTTAAAGAAGTAAACAATTTCATGTATGTCATGTGTTTTGACTTGTTTTTCTTGCAGTTCAAGAGGGATGGGGAATGGTGGACGTGGATCGACTACTCACAGTTCCATGTGCTGATGGCTGAATACGACGCGAGCGAAGGAGAGAAAATATTCAGGGCGGAGGACTACATGGCAAAAACGCCCTCATGGGCCGTGTACGGAAGCAAAGAGCAAGGATTCGATCCGGAGGAGACCAGGTTCTACAGGAAAGGCAAGAAAAAAGACTTGGGTGGATGCTGAACTTGAAATTCTCTCAGGGTGGTATTCTCAAAAGCTGACTAAGTTTATTACATGGTTTAATCCACCGACTAAGTATTGAATGCCAAGTGTCCATATGGATATGTTTTTGAATAATTTAATTTGTCACTAAATTAAAATAAAATGTAATACCATAATTGAAGGAATGCCAAGTGTCCATATGAATATGTTTTTGAATAATTTAATTTGTCACTAAATTAAAATAAAATGTAATACCATAATTGATAAACAACAATATGACTATGATATAATTATGTTATCATGGTAATGTAGGGACATATCAAATTATTCAAATATTATATTCATATTGACGCTTGGCATTCCATACTTAATCGGTGGATTAAACCATGGACTAAAGTTAGTCAGCTTTAAAGAATACCTACCTTGGAGACCGACTCAGAGATAGGGGTTTTGGGAGCAAGAAAAAGGATTTCTTCAAAGGAAAGAAATCAGAATTTATATCTAGATGATGAGATTGTAAAGCAAAGAAAGATTTGAAATGTGTATGCTTATGGAATATGGAAAGACCCTATAAGGAAGTGGAAAACTTGATAGTGTCAAAATGTCAAGAATCATCATCTTCATTTAGTATCCGTTTTTTTCCAAAGAAGAAAAGCAATATTTATAAGGAAGGACAAAACCATCCTGATATGAAATTTGAAAAACTGGCTGACTTGTTGAATTTCTCAGGTTTTATATCCCATACGCCTGTGTGAATTGAAGATCAACCTTTTCATTATGTTTTAAAGAGATCAAACAATTCTTAGTAGTGTAACGCAGATTCTTTGATACAAAGACTACAAAGTTGTTTGGATACTAATAAATCCCATCTTACATCATGAATATTCATAATCAGCAGGACATATGTTTATTATTGATACATTCAAATTTTCAATCACGGCAAATCACTGAAATTATTCTGTTCTTTTTGTGCCTTACGATGAACTAGTATTTCAACTGTGCTCATTTTTTTAATGAATAGTACTTGCTTTTGTATATTTTGAACTAAGTGTGTAGAATTCTGACAGCCAGTGAGATATGTGTAAAGTGATGTTATGGTATATTAGTTAATTCATGTGACTCTCAATCCAAGGGTTAAGGGTTCGAATCTCAGCCCGGCACTGCATCCTTTGGCAAGACATTAATCCACATGTGCCACTTCCAACCCAGGTGTAAATGGGTACCTGGTAATCGCCGGGGTAATAATGATTGCAGGACCCTCAAAAGAACAGCATTGATGCTGATGAGGCTTCCATTGGGAAACAAAATTATTACAAAATGATTACAAATATGTTTGAATAAAATGATTACAAATATGTTTGAATAAAATGATTACAATTATTATTATTATTAATGAAAGTAAAAGTCACTTTGTAATATCATGGAGCTATAAGTTCTAGAGATGATCAATGTTAGAAATGATGGTGTGGGGGTAGTTTTAATCTGTATATATCATTTCATTCCAATTTCATTTTAGATTTCAAAGTTTATAAAAAAACTTATGTTTGCATTGCTAAAATTTGTACAGATCATTCTTTTTTTTTTTTTTTACAGCTAACAAAAGCAGAAATTCAATGAATATGTAAAGAATCAAGAAATACAAAGTATAAATATTAATACATTTTTTTGAAAATTTTAAGTAATTCAAATATATTTTTTGGAATTTCATTTAGTTAAATAAAAAATATGGTGTGTGCAAGTTACACATATATATGTACTTGTGTATATAAATCTTGCATTTTGAGCTCTTGGTTAAATGATGTCTACATGGTAGGGATATGTCTGTGTACCCTTTAAATTCACATCCAATGTGATTATGTTCAGATCGTAGTGTACATATTTGATTAGTATGATATTGTACCTCTTTTACTTTTAAACCCTGCCATCAAATTATGTTCAGGAATTTAGAATTCCAAAATCAGTTTTGTTCCATTTTTAATATGTCTTCATACGTTTTCAAAATCTAAGAGAGCTTTTATACCAAGTTTAACCCCAGTTTTCGCCAAGCTCATAATAAGTGAATTATTGTAGCCCTTGATATATGTGTGTAAACAATCTTTGCCCTTGCCATGTCACAGGGCCCTGTTTCATCAAACTTCTTATCAATAACAAGTTACTAATGACTGTTATAAGCTACTGAAATAGTGGCATCTGATTGGCTAAGAGCAAATGTGTCATTGAAATTTAGAAATTGTTATTGATAACAAGTTTTTATGAAACAGGGCCCTGATCCAGTCACTTCTCTCGAGATAAATCTCTGCATCTCATCTCAAATGGTATTGCTTATTTGAGGAACCTAGTGTGAAGTACTACTCATTAATTACTTTATGAAAGAAATTGTCTAAAAGCAACTGGAAATATAGATGAATGTATATTGATATCATGATTGTTTTTTTCTTTCCCTTTTTCAAGATGAATATTTTATCGCTTTCTCCTCATTGTCACAGGGTATGTATTCTTGCACGTATTCTGAGCCAACTCAGTCGCACAAATAAATAACAGAAGAAGGAATATATCAATTTGTAATTCATGTATGTAATTGTATATCATATTATGGCAGGGACATTGGAAATTTGTTTTGTATTTTTTATTTTAAAGATTTTAAATCTACATGTTTGATTGTGAGGATATATTTTAGCATCTCAGTTTGTTTGTTATACAGTGACATATGTGATATGTCCAATAAGATATGTTTTGAAATCAATTTAGTTAGCTTTACCATTATTTTTATGTAACTGGTTTTTTAGATACATTGTAAATCGTGATACATGCCATAGGCAGTATTTTGTTTCATTTTGAACGACAATCAATGGAATCCTTGGACAAAAGATCTGATGATATTATTTGTACAAAAATGTATATTAAGCTGTCTCACTGTACATAAATGATATTCTCTGAAATATTTAGGTGAGGCTTTGGAACAATGATGGGAGAAATTGACATGAGCAGGTACATTCCATCATAGGAATATGCATGATCTTGTGAAAAATTTGTTTCATTAAATATTTTTAACCCTACATTAATGTTTCAAATGAAAATAAGAACATTTGTGTTCGGCAATATTTTTTTTTTTACATTGGTCTAGATTTCTGGTATTAAAATTAGATTTTTTTTATTTTATTATTTGTTTATTTATTCATTATAAGTTTAATGATTCTACAAATGTTATTTTTATGTTTAATTCTATTAGATTTGAGAGATATTATGGCATTTGGTTAAAATAAACATTCTCAAAATAAGATGCAGATTGACAAGTCATTTATCAATAAAGGATGAAGGAGAGAGATATAGAGATAAAGATGGATAGACAGATGGTTCAGGGATATAAGAGAAAATGAGATTGAGAGAGAGTACCGGTAAGAGAGAGAGACAGAGAAAGACAGAGACAGAGAGAGAGAGAAAGGGGGAGGGGAGGGAGGGGCATAGGGTAAACTTGAGATGAGGGAGAAAGAAGGAGGGGGAGAACAAAACAAAAAAGTAAGAAAGAGAGGGGGCGGAAAGGTTAGACAAAAATGAACAGAAAGGGCATGTAACAAACAATTTGGGCGAGAGGGGGGGGGGGGAGGGAGGGTGGATACTGTATACATTAAGAGATCATTTTCTAGTCATAGACAGGGGTAAAATGACATGCATCATATGACTAAAACAAGGACAAATGAGAACAGCAATCTCGTGAACGCTCGAGGATGGCTCAAATTTTGCCCCTTCATTACCCCCCCCCCCCCGGCATATTCAGTATAATATAAAGACATCCCAAATTCCGCAGCTAGTCGATAGCTTCCACTATGCATGCATGCAGTCATCTAAATCTACGTCATAACATATATAGAATATTTGGGGGATTTATGGGAGAAAAAGAAAAGAATGAGTGGAATAATGAGGCATGCAGAGATGAAAGAGGAATATTGAGAGGGGGTAGGGCCCGGGGGTCTCAGTCAAATATAAATACTGTAAGCATGCGTGACCAAGACAACGCGTATAAAGGGGTGGGTTTTTTAAAGTTTGGATGCGGTCCGCGCGGTGCCGCATTAAAGGTAGGCGTTACTACTGCAGTTAGAAGGGATTAGACCACACAGCGAGCCATCGAGGTCACTGTGACAGGTGGCTATCTCATTAACTCAGCTCTCATTTAACATAAGAAAAAGAGGATCATGGGGGACCAACAGGCACCGATTTGGGAAGGTTTCTATATAGAGGGAGCAAGTAGCTACAAGTAGGACAGTGTGCCTTTAAGGAGTTCATGCAAAAACATCAATTTTGTGCCATTTTCAAGAAAAAGGATACTTTTTCAAAATGGTTCAAAATCCTACTGTACGCGCCGGTATACGTGATTAGAGGTATTTTCTAGCCCTCGGTGCCAGACCGGGGTAGAAAACAGGGGGTAATAATTGCCCATTAATCGGCGAGACTATACCGGCCGCCGCCTGCGACCAACGCCTATAAAAGCTAGTTATAGCAAAGATGATACGTGCATTGATCTGTCATCTTTGGTTATCGTGTGGAGTCTGTAGATCGACGGCCGCGAGAGGTAGTTAATGCACCTGATCTAGCTATAAGCGTTGTTTGAAACTATCTTTAGATCTTCAGTAGGCCTAGATCAAGATGCCGGATGCCCACGATACCGACCCAGACTAACCTACCAAGTCTCAGGCGCGTAGACAGGGGGGCGGTGGGGGAGGTCGCCCCCTAACAAAAAACGCCGGCCCCCCCCCCCCAAAAAAAAGGGGAAAAAAGAAAGGAAGAGGAAGTAAGAAGAAAAGGATTAAGAGTCGAGAACGGTACAACGAATTGTCTTCTTTCTCTAATAATTTGATGAAACGTCAAAGCTTTCGCGCGGGAGGGGGGAATTATATTTAAACGTCTTTGGGGGAGACTCCCCCCTCCCTGCACCCACCCACCTAAGGAGCGCGCTACGCGCGCTCTGTAAATGATTCGCACGCTTTGCGTGCTCACTACCGCCCCCCCCCCCCCCCCCCGCTCCCTAAAATGAAATCCTGGCTACGCGCTCACGCCTATAGCTGGTCCCTTCTATTCTGTTTTGCCTAGTAGAATAGTAACTGTTAATTGTGTAGTTTTTATAAACACTACATGTACACAGGCGCGTACACAGGGGGGGGGGGGGGGGGGTTGGGGGGTTAACCCCCCCCCCCCTTGGTATTTGTATGTGTGTAAACCCCCCTAAACCCCCCTAAACCCCCCCCTTTTGGATTTTATTTTATTTTTTTATTTTTTTTAAAATAATAATAAAAAAAAATTACCCCCATGGCTGACCTAAAACAGGTGACCTTAAATTTCAAATTTCGTGACCAAAAAAAGTGTCCTCTTACCCCCCCCCCCCCCCCCCTCCCCCGCTTATTCAGCGGCTGGCTGAGTCGTTGCGAAATTTTCGGCCCGATTTATAAATGTTAAACCCCCCCCCCCCCCCCCCCCTTGAAAAAATCCAGCGTACGCGCCTGCATGTACAGATGTAGTTTATATGAAATAGATCAAATTTGAAAATGTAATTCTTTTTTCAAAGAAAGGACTTATGATGGATGTGCATAAACCCATTTGGAAGTGTACAGGACTACCGTGCGAGTCAAAAAAAAGTTTACACTAACAAAATTGTCATTTATTTCAAAAGTCAGCTATGAACGAAAGGTTTTCATACATGTTGTGAAAAAGTGTTATATTCCGAATCGTTTGGTATAGTTTTTGTGTGGTATTTGTTCACGCTTGAATGAACAAGAGGTATTGTTTGCGAGAGTGCAAAAAACGACATGCGCAAAAGTATTACTAGTAATTAAAAGTGAGAGAATGAATTGAATGTATCAAATGAGATGCATTGCAGCTTTTGCAGAAGCACAGTCACACACACACACACACACACACACCCACACACACGCGCGCGCGCACAAATGTTCTTTGATAATATATTTGATATGACTTTGTGGTATGATTAATCTTCTTAGGGACTTGTTATTTGGATCTGCAAAGACCGAATGATACCCAAATCCTAATTGTTTCGTTCCAACATCACATAAGCCGTTAATTAGCGCAAGTTGTTTTTTGTACTATCTTAAACAATGTATCCTATCATCCAAGCGTGAACACATATACCTCACAAAAATGATACCAAATGATTCGGGATAAAACACTCTTTCATAAGATGTATAACAATTCACTGCTCATAATAGATAATTTTTAAAATAATTAGCCATTTTCTAGGTGTAAACTGTTTTTTGACTCACAATGTACAGGTTGCTGAAATTGCTTTTTTATATATTGAAATCAATGTTTACATTGTGAAGTTTACATTAGAAGCGCAATTGGAGTTATTTTACATTAACAAATTAAATGGTAATCCCTATCGCACTTTAAAATGCTCAAGGGGTTACAATCGAGTACGTATTTTTAAAATACCCGTTTAGGGTGTGAATTCGGGAGAGAGAAAAAAAACACGCGAAATCCTCATTTAGGGTGCTTATCGGCTCCAAAAGAAATCCTCGTTTAGGGGGTGTCTGGAAAACCTGTGGTCACGCATGCATACACATGACCGCGGGATCCCAGGGTCTACGTATTTTGCAGTTCTGTGACAGACCCCCACACAAAGCAAGGCCACGTTCATGTATTTACGAATGATAATTGCGTTCATGTTCTAACGTTCAATACTCATTGGTAGGAATACTGGTAGGGATTACCCCCATTTGATCATGGCGGACAACATGTATGAGTATGATACTATTTTGACTGTCTTGAAGAGTGAGCTAGATCGGCTAATTTGTAAGTAGATGTTTGGATTAGTATGGGTATTTGATATTTGTTTGAAACGAGTTGTGTTATGACATGGTCGTTGTATCAATCATTACTTGCATAAACGCATGCGCAGAGTTGAGACTTGGCTTTAAACATTGCCACCCTGGCCTGACACTGGCGCGAATTTTGTCCCATAATGCCACGCAATGCGTCGTGGCAAGGCGTGCCTATTCGCGGTGCTACGCGCGGGTATGCTCAATTTCGGGGATGGGGGCACTTTAGGGGCGTCTGGCAGCCAGTACTCCCCACCACTTAAATCGTCTGGCATTGGTCATTTGTGTATCTGTGGACTCTGCCGAACATTTTCCCATTGGTTTCATGGGGTTTCCTTTCCAGCTGATCTAGCTCAATTTCTGACCTCTTTGGGGGCGTCACTCTGGCGGGCACCTCCCCAACTTAAAACGTCTTGCATTGTCCATCCACGCACCTTGAGACTAAGGCGAATCTTCACATATGGGTTTCATGGGGTTTCCTTTCCAGCTGATCTACATGTAGCTCAATTTTTTGACCATTTTGGGGCCTCCCCCTGGCCACACCCAGGCGCGGATCTACGGGGGAGGGGGGTTTTAGGGGGTTCAAACCCCCCCTTGGGCGGCCAAAAAAAAAAAAAAAAGGAAAAAAGAAAGAAAAAAAGAAAGAAAAAAGAACGCACGCTGTAGAGAGAAACCCTTTCAAGTGCAAATATTGTGAGAAGATATTCAACTCATCTGGTAACTTAACCAAACACATGATAACTCTGGATATAACTGTGTATTAAACTGTTACTTGATTTAAAAAGACGTTATCATGCACTGCTTTTTATGGTCTCCATTGTGTTAATAGATGCCAGGAAAACATCATTTACGGGGTTCAAATAAACACCCAAAAAAAATCGGCTCGCCGCTTCGCGGCTCGTTGACGATGCTCCGCATCGTCATTATTTTGGTCAAACCCCCCCCCTTAGCAAAAAGCTAGATCCGCCCCTGACACCCACCACTTAGGACATGCCAGATGGTCAATTCATTATATGGGGCTATGCGATCTTTACATCCGTGCACATGAAAATTGGTTTCCTTTCCAGATAGGTTGAATAATTTTTCAATATCCCCCCTAAAGATCTTATTTCCCCACACCAGCGTCCGAGTTATATTAATAGGAAAGTGTTTTTGTGTGGATGCACTAATATAGAGTATTTTTTCAGTTAAATCAGGAAAAATGTGAATTCTGATAAACTATGTATATAAAAATCAATAATTATGAATATACAATATTCAGAAAATAGTATTAATTCTTCCTAGTTCATAAAAGCTTTTGTGAAATGTCATGCACGCAATATGATACAAATCATAAAACCTGGGCAAAGGCATGGGGAAATCAGGTTTTGGGGATAAAAAGGGAAATTAATGGATACAAATATATAAATAAATTGATAAATAGTGAGGCAATGACCTCACAAACTGAAAACCGAATTGGGAATTTGTGTAGTGATTTCATTTGTTCCATACTTTTTCATACTTTTTCAAAAACTCATAACATCCTTATTAGTTATCCGATTTTACTCGAACTTTTTTTGATTGGTTTGTCTGATTTTTTTGGAGTGGACTTGGCCTTTAAGACCGTTTTTGTAAATTGCAATTGTAAATTATTCTCATAGATATTTGGCAAAAGATTATTTTGCCATCATAAGGAAACACAAACACATACACAAATAGTGTTTTAAAAATAACAGCATTATAGAAAGAAACTGACTTGCAGAATGCATTTGTTTATAAAACAAATCGAATGGAGTAGCTGTAATGTACCTACATTTGAAAGTTTATCATATTCCCTCTTCAAATACTGTGGAATCTATATCATCATTTTTGATGAAATAAGACAAGTCACCTCACTCACCTGATATTTCATGCTTGCAGGCAATCTCTTGACAAATATGTCTTTCCTTATCTTTACCCCCGTATGACAGAATAAAGCATAGATTTCCAAAAGGTCGTCAGGTCCATTCTTTAATTAATATTGCTAAAAAAATATGAAAGAAAAGGACAACATGAAAAAATAATGAGATTAACTATAGATTGGTACTTCCTGATTTATTATCTTAATGATCACAAGTCAAATAGAAGATAGATCTAGATCTGAAATGATACTTATACTAATGATACTACTAATTCTAATAATGATAATAATAACAATGATGACGGCAATAATAATTTGCCCTAATTCATAAATACCTGCTATTTAGTAACCCACCCCCTACATTAGAATGATTATTATAATGAAAGTTAGTCACTCTGACACCAACAGAAGTAGATCTAAATCATACTGTAAATCAAATCATTTTTCTTCCATGTTCTTCTTAAATCAACAAACAGAGATCAAAGGCTAGACCAATAAATAGGGCAGTTTCAGATCACAGATGAAGGATACCCCTCCCCCCCCCCCCCCCACGAGCTTCCACTTGGCTTGATGGGAGCGATATGCTGAGCTTTCAATTTGTTTGTAACTTTACATATTATATGCATGTGTCACATTCCTTAAAAACGTTAGAATTTTCCATTTTTATGTCTCATTTTCATTTCCGATATTCGTACACACCCCCCCCCCGCGCCTTTAAACAAATATTTCTACTCGGTCAGTTATCAATTTTTCTACTTCATATCAACAACAAGACTAATGACCTGTATTTGGTTCTATCGGATTTGTCAATTTCTAAAAGCAAAATACAGTGTTAGTGAGATAAGAATATACATTTAAGTGCAAGGTAAAAAGTTTGTTGGGAAAAAAGTTATGAATAAAGGCCTGAAAAGGCCTTTAAAAAAAGGGTTGGAGGGTTACCCTTTTTTTCAAGATCATAAAAATAGCTGACTCCTTTCATGAGATACACGTAGGCCTATAAGATGTTCACATATTTGCCTATATTATAAATAAACACATTCTTAAAGATACTATGTCCCTTTTGCAGCCAACATCAAATTCTGTAGAACTTTGCAGGAATTATAAATATACCATGTATGTTAGCAGTGTCCTAGTATTCAAATAATGCAAGGAATCCCATTTACCTTCTAGATTTCCCTGTCAGACAATATTGAGTGACTGATCGACATCTTTTTTCTTTGGTAATATCATACATTAAATGAGCTGTAACAGGTACATGAGCATCTGTCTACATCAATAACCCACTAATTTTAATGGCCAAAATTAAACTGCATGATTGAATCTTTGTGCATGCAGTACAAAACGTACGGCCATTCGGTACAAGGGTCTGAAAATCAGACTAATACTTAGGTGATTGCAATCACCTGTGTCAATTCGACAACTAGTGGTCGTTATTTTCCCACAAAAAGCCATTTTCAAACCCTTTCGTTTTGAGGGAAGAAGTATTATCTTTCAAATGCCGTTGAAATTTAAACTTTTCATTTTTTGGCCTGCAAATGAGACATAATACCTTGGATTACTTCAGCTCTAAACGCAAGAAATTTGTATTGAGTTTTTCTTATTTTAGAAAGCGGCAATTTTGCCATTCATGATTCAGATCATTAAATTAACTAAATTTCTATTTATACAGAGCAATCACACCAGGGAAATGCTATTGGATACTGGTTCCCTAACAAAATAATAGTTGTGTGCAAAGAGTAAGGGTGCGTTCAATCGAATTTTCGAAGCTAGAATCACAAACATGAATCACAATTCAAAACGCCGTTACAAAAAGCAAGGTCACTGCGGTTTGCGTTCAAGCGATTTTTCATCAACGCTGATTCTAGCTCATTGCGAGCCAAACCACTGCGCATCACACTGCGCAGTATGGCCCAGGAACTTCGGCGCGCGCTTTCTGGAATTGTTTACGGCCGACTGTCGACTGCTGTTTTGAGCATAGATCGCAATAATAAGACAAAGAATGAGAAGGTGATAGAAGGAAGAAACAAAGAATAACATAAGGAAAGACAGAAAGATAAAGTCGATAGAATGATTAAAACAAAGAATAACATAAGAGAAGGTGAAAGAAGGAAGAATCGAAGAATAACATAAGGAAAGACAGAAAGAGAGAGTGATAGAATGCTTAAAACAAAGAATTACATAAAAGGTGATAGAAGGAAAAAACAAAGCATAACATAAGAATAGAAGGAAGAAACAAAGAATAACAAAAGAGAAGGTAATAGAAGGAAAAAACAAAGAATAACATAAAAATAGAAGGAAGAAACAAAGAATAACAAAAGAGAAGGTAATAGAAGGAAAAAACAAAGCATAACATAAGAATAGAAGGAAGAAACAAAGAATAACAAAAGAGAAGGTAATAGAAGGAAAAAACAAAGAATAACATCAAAATAGAAGGAAGAAACAGAGAATAACATAAGGAAGAACAGAAAGAGAAAGTGATAGAATGATTAAAACAAAGAATAACATAAGAGAAGGTGAAAGAAGGAAGAATCAAAGAATAACATAAGGAAAGATAGAAAGAGAAAGTAACAGAATGATTAAAACAAAGAATAACATAAGAGAAAGTGATAGAATTATAAAAACAAAGAATAACATAAGAGAAGATGATAGAAGGAAGAAACAAAGAATAACATAAGGAAAGATAGAAAGAGAAAGTAACAGAATGATTAAAACAAAGAATAACATAAGAGAAAGTGATAGAATTATAAAAACAAAGAATAACATAAGAGAAGATGATAGAAGGAAGAAACAAAGAATAACATAAGGAAAGACAGAAAGAGAAATTGATAGAATGCTTAAAACAAAGAATTACATAAGAAAAGGTGATAGAAGGAAAAAACAAAGAATAACATAAGTATAGAAGGAAGAAACAAAGAATAACATAAGGAAAGACAGAAGGAGCAAATGATAGAATGATAAAAACAAAGAATAACATAAGAAAAGGTGATAGAAGGAAAAAAAACAAAGAATAACATAAGGAAAGACAGAAAGAGCAAATGATAGAATGATAAAACAAAGAATAACATAAGAAAAGGTGATAGAAGGAAGAAAAAAAAAGAATAACATAAGAATAGAAGAAAGAAACAAAGAATAACATAAGGAAAGACAGAAAGAGAAAATGATAGAAGGAAAAACAAGGAATAACATAACGGAACAGGCCACGATGGTATAGTGAACGCAAATTGCATGCAAAGCGGGCGCGCGGTTTTTCCCAAACCGGAAGAGGCTTCGTCATACAATCATGATTGAGAACTCCGTCCGTTCAATCGAATTTTAGCGACCGTGATTCTTTTGAATCATGATACAAAACGCATCTTTTTCAGCGTTTCATGTTTGTGTTTTCAAAGACGTTTATTTTTACGACCGACGAAAAATCGCTTGAACGCAATTGCGTTTTAAACTAAACGTCTTTAGAAACCGTGATTCTAGGGTGAAAAAGTGTCGATTAAACGCACCCTAAGGCATGTCGTGATTTTAAATGCAAACATGCGAAGGTCGAGTTTACAATGGCTGCCTTGGGGCTTTCCAAATGATATTTTGCTTCACAATAACAAAAATACCAGCACAATCAGGCGCGCCGGAAGCAGTTTGGGATTGGGGGGGGGGGGGGCAAACATTCCAGGGGGCTCACCTTCCAGGAGCAGTGACGTAATGAGCAAAACGTTTGGAAGGGGGGGGCAGAAGAAAAATCTGCATCACCGCTACTCTTACACGTTACATGCAGGCCCCGCGGAACGTTTTTCAAAGTGGAGTATTAACGATCAGGTAGAGCGTAAATTGGCTTGGGGTCCAGGGTCTGAGCCTCGGCAGGGTGTCAAGGGCCTGACCCCCCGGAAGCTCAGGGTTTTTAGGCATTAAATTACGGCCAGATAAGCATATTCAGATACCTTATTTGTGACACTGGCAGGTCACTAATTGGCGGAGAGTCCAGGGAGGAGAGCCCCCGGAAGCTCAGGGGTTTTAGGTATTTAATTACGGTTATATGAGCATCCAGGGGCCCTCTTAAGGCCATTGATGTGATCCAGGGGGCAGAGCCCCCGGAAGCTCAGAGGTTTTAATATTTAACTAAGGTCAGATGAGCATCCATTGTTTCCCCTATGCAGTGTTTACAATGACAACAAATTATACAGGAAAAAATCTACATATAAGTTGAATAATAATTAAACAATGAATTGACCGGTGATGGCTATGGCATGTAATTAAGGGCCACTACCTGATAATATTCTTGTTTTCTTAATAATTTTCTTGCTTTCATTGATGCAGCTTTCTTGAACAGCACCTTGCACAATTATGAACAACCGGTCATAAGAGGTTTCTCTAAGTCGGATACCTCGATCCAAAAGCCGTATTCTCCGGATGATACAGTCAGCATATCCGTATTGCTGTGCATTGTAACCCTGCCATTCTTAGTTGTAAGTTCAGCTTCATTTAAGTTTTAGCTCCCCTAACCTCTAAATAAAACTTAAAAGCGAAAAAGAAAAGAGTAAGATTAAATACTGGTAATTGCTTCTAAGAGGGAAATAAAAGATTCAAGTCCTCCGAGAAAATAAAATAAAATTATAAAAGGGTCTGACTCTGACATTAACAGATGATGATTTGATATTCTTTGTAACCTGAGAGTATATGAGGGTCGGGTCTTTTGTATAATGCAGGCTGAGGGTTAAGTATGAAACTCCGAAACATATCCCATTCATTTAAACATCATATCGCAGACTAATTTCTTTGTTAATCCTGATTGTCAGGCACCAGCCGAGTGTCTGGTTTAAATTTGAGTAGAATACAAACTTACAGGTATTCTACTCAAATTTAAACCAGAAAATCGGATAGTGCCTTACAAGATACAAGATACAAGATATTTTATTTGGTCTTTGCAATCAGGATTAACAAAGAAAGTTAGTCTGCGATCTAAATTTCCCTCTGCATGTTTAACATGATTTCAGATCGGGGATAGGGTTTCAATGAACTGTATAGTCGAATACGGACCTAGTATGTTTTTTTCTTTCTGAATAAACCATAGCAATCATTACCACTATTGCTACTTACTATTACCAATACTTTTTTCCTTCTACATTTTTTTCGTTCTGACACCATTTTGCTTCTTTTCTTACGACAACAGTTGTCGATGCAATTATAATATTTTACAGATCACCATTCGGATGTTCACACGCCCAGTTGGTAGCGATACCGCCCTCCAGCGGCCACGCCCGAAGGGGTTGGTGGGCGGTGCCCTTTTCACGGCCCTCATCACTGCCTGGATTAAGGTTTCCAGGGGGAGGTTGGCACCGAATTTCTACGAAGGGTGCCGTCCACTCGTGAGCCGTGCATGGCAAGACAAACCCGATTGGCAGACAGATTATGAATGCCGTTACCCCGAAAGGTTGAGAGAAATCAGGTATACAGTCAAGGGTGTTATTTTCTTGATGGAAGGAGGGGGGGGGGGGGGGGGGTCCACCTTTGCATTCTTCCGTACACTGTAGAACGTTATGCGAGCATGGAGGTATATGATGGCACCCCCACATACTATGTGGGCATTAAAAAGTGCCTAAAAGGATCGGAAAGTGTTTTATGTTTAGCGGGTCATGAAAGTAAGGTCATGAAGTAAGTGAAATGAGCTACAAAAATGGGATTTTAATGACATCTAATGAAGTAATGTTGTATTACGTATACAAGCCTACAACGTTTTTATGATAATTAATTCTTATAAAACGCTCATATTCGCCAGCATCAGGTACCTATAGGCATTGGGGGGGGGGGGCAAAAAGCATTTTCGCCCGCCCCCCCCCCCCCCCCCCAAAAAAAAAAAACCGCCCCCCTCCCCTTTAAAAAAAAATAATAATGCAGTAAAGGAGTAAAGATGGTTTGTATTTTTTACCGAAAAGAACATAAAAATAATAAAACCTGAATCCAATCACATATAAACTAGATTCCATTCAAAGAAAAGGAAAGTTATCAGGAATTAAATTTCCTAAACATTCCGCATGCCAAATATATTTACCAATGGAGGTTTTTATATTTATAGCGATACGCGCATATCGTGGAAGTTTTGTGTGAGGTTGGGAAAGCGTGTGTGTTTTTTATTATATGGATGAGAAGATGTGAGCCCCTGAACGCTGGCGTACTGATGGGGTGATATTTCTAATTCGATACCAGTGATTTAAAAATGTTGCTTAAATGACATGACTTTTTTGTAAGCCATGCCTTTTTATGCTAAAATTAGAAATTCCCAAATTTACAGTCGGGCGAAAAGTATGCTTATTTAGAAGCCTTCATGTCAGGGCCTGTAGAAATGCGGGGCTCGGGGGCTCGAGTTCCCTTCACTTTTTTGAAAAAAGTATGTTAAGAAGAGAGAACAAATATGTGAGATGCCAAGGTAAAAAATGAGGTATCAAAATATGCTCATCTGACCGTAATTAAATGCCTAAAACCTAGTCTACTATAAACCCCTGAGCTACCGGGGGCTCCGCCCCCGAACCCCTCCAAGGGCCCTAAGGCGGGCCCCTGGATGCTCACCTGACCGTAATTAAATACCTAAAACATCTGAGCTTCCCGGGGGCTCTGCCCCCTGGACCCCCCGCCAATTATTGACCTTCCAGTGTCACAAATACGGTAATATGCTTATCTGACCGTTATTTAATGCCTAAAACTCTGAGCTTCCGGGGGCTCAGCCCCTTGACCCCCTGTCGAGGCTCAGGCTCTGGACCCTGATTGTTAATACTCCACTTTGAAAAACGTTCCGAAGGGCCTGCATGTAACATGTAAGAGTGGTGGTGATGCATTTTCCTTTGCCCCCCCCCCCCCCATCCCAAACTGCTTCCGGCGCGCCTGCTTATAGGAGCTTTGAATAGCATGCACACGTTCGACATTCATCGGTAAAATATGAAACCAACGAAATGCTTAAAACGGTTTTGAATGTGATTCTATTTTCACAGTCGGTCATTTCCCTGCATGTACACGTCTTTGTCATCATTCTCTTGGATCTACTTGTTGGTAGGTTTCAGAAATGTTTAATTATATCTGTCATACCTATACAATTGTTAAACCATTAAGTAGGTCTCCATTGTTATAAGTTAATCTATGTCCATCTAGTGTTTTTCTTTCATCGCGTTTCGGAAATCTCAGCAGAATCCGGCCAAACTTTGATTGATGCCGATGATAGATCAAAATCAAATTAATTACGGGCACAGATGTGTGTTCACTTCTTAAATAAAGTGAATACAATTATTAGGGGAACAAAATACAAGCCTCGTCAGATAACCAGACAATGTATTTAAAACCAAGTGTTTTGCTTTATCTCAGATTTCTTTTGAATTGCTGTTCTACAATTTGATTCTTACTAAAAAAAATTGCCTGACAGTAAATCATATTTCTACTATTTTTATTTTGCTGTTAAGACAATGCAGATACGTTCTCGTTGAAATAATTTATATCACATAACGAACATTACGAAAATCCATGTGCAATATTTGCAATATGTTTTTTAGACTAAATACTGTTAGTTTACCATTCACAAACCAACGAATTGTTGATTTCCTGCTACTTAAACGGAAAAGAGAAAATAAACTTTTCCCCTTTCATCTTAACCATTATCATTCACTATCAAAATAATAATTCTAACAGCATCACTACTTCTAAAATTCTTTAGATAAATTGCTTCTACAACTCGTCATCATCTAGACTCCTTCGAACAGTCGTCATCTTAACCTGCCTTGCCCCTCCCACCGTCATCGCAATTACCCGACTCCATGACAACAGAAGTCATCCAAGTGACGTCATAGTAGGATGCATGCTGGGTACTTTCATTGCAATGGTCTCGGCATTAGCAGGATGCATGCTGGATATTTTCATTGCAGCAATCTCAGCATTGGGTAAAAAGGAAACGGTGAGGGTCGAGAACGATCAAGTGAGGAATATCATCATATTGTGTCATTCGAACGAAAATCAGAGGCTATCCCTCACTGTAGTCACAGATGCTCTGCATGATACCTTTATCAAGAAAGTTTCGAAGTTGATCGGTAAGCGAAATTAATTTCCTTTAAGACCCTTTAAAATGATAAATAAACCCAGAAGTGATATGATTGTAGGATAATTTTGAGAGTGAGCCTCGTCTTCAGTTTCGACGCCACATGGGGAGGGGGGGGGGGGGGGGTAATTGTCCCGCTTGTAATTGACCGCGGAGGGGTGATTGGCCTGGGGGTAATTGTCCTAGAACCAAATAATGCCTTTTACAATACTTAATTACATCGAGATTAATAATAAGTGGCAATAATAATAACGGACAAGACTATTTAAACATACTGCAGTGGAGGCGCTCTGTAATAAAATGGTAAATGATTTGTACTCCTGGGTTTGATCCCTGCCTTGTACTTGCGTGATTGTTGTATACGTTTATTTTATTAACATTTTATTTGTATATACATCTGAACTGAATGAGTTATCACCCTTTAGTCTCATTGGCTGCCTGTGTGGGGCCTAGTGAGAATCATGTGCTAACTGGGCTAATCCCTCGAATTGTCAGTGAACGGAGCAGCTGGAGGGCACCGGGCCCCATTGGGCAGAGCTGAGGATTGAAATGGGTTATACAAATGTTGCAAAATTGTTTTTGAGTTTCTGATGGTATAACTCTATTATTACTTTACTTTAGAACTGTTGCTGAGCTAGCGCCATGGGCGTCCCTGGACGGTGTTTGTGCTCTTTATTAGCACTATTATTATTATTATTATTATTATTATTATTATTAGTGGACAATGTATTGATTTTGTAATCTCGTAGATACTACCATTCAGGTTCAAGTTGAAAGTTTCATTGAATATTAATTACACAGAGTCGACACTGAACGTTATGCCGACGATCAGAGTTTGTTCATCGGCCCGTTACTCTAACATCGAGGGATTCGTGGACGAGCTTAGAAACCGCTCATGCGGTTTCGTCGAGGGTGTGGGACTTCCCTACAACGATCTCGACTCTTTCTCCCTGGATGGCTGGGATAAGAGCAACGTCGTCATATTGTGTCATTCGATCGAAAATCGGAGGCTATCCCTCACTGACGTCGCAGATGCTCTGTCCGATACCTTTATCAAGAAAGTTTCGAAGTTGATCGGTAAGCGAAATTTGATATGACGACCTTTAAAATTATAAATGAACCCAGAAGTGATATATTCTTATCGGGTCAATACACAAGTCCCGTCCAGTGCTCCATACAGGCTTTGATCTGGCATGGCAGTTCGCGGCTCCCAGGTCATCTTGGGTGCATGGCTCTGGCAGGAGTGGGCAGACTAGCAGGTGTTCCATTGTCTGTTCCTGGCCGCATTCACATGCTGTGTGTCCGTCTCCTAAACTCCACCTCTGCATCGTCCGTAACCAGTTCTTAGGCGGTTTAGGCTTAGCCATGAATGCCAAGTCTCACTGGATCCAGATGCGAGGGATTCCTTCGAGCTGAGGGAGAGTTTATGTGGTATGGTCTGGAGGTGGTAAAACCACAAAGTCATCCTTTGGTTGTGAGGGCTGGTATTATAAGTGACTCACGGTGTGCAGGAAGCTGATTTGAGCCGATTGCCCACTGGCTGTTGTTGGAAGAGTGGGTGGAGTGGATTGTTTTCTCGTTTGTACTTTTCTTTCTGGGACAAGACCAACCTTCTGACGTGTGATGGGGCAATATCGCAAAACAGGTAGAGGTCTTTTACTATAGTTGGCCTAAGGCAACCAGTGATTGCTCTGCAGGATGAATTTTGAGCTGGGTCAATCTTGGGTGCATGGGCCGACCTACTCCATACTGGCGATGCATACTCCGCAGCAGAGAAGCAAAGCGCAAGGGCTGTCGTCCGGATTGTTCTGGCATCAGTCCTCCATTTACAGTTGGTGTTGGCTAGCTTATTGAGGATGCTATTGCGGGAAGCACTGACTTTTGCCTTTGTGTTGGCAATGTGGTTCTAGTAGGTAAGGGACCGATCCAGTGTGAGGCCTATAGACTTGGTTGTGAGTGTCCTTCAGCCTTTTCTCATACCATTTGATCCTTAGTTGATGGTTGGCATCCCTGTTCTTGAGGTGGAAAACACTAATCTGAGTGCTTAGCTCTCAGGTGGTTGGTCCCTTTGGTATGGGATGAGACCGGCCAGCAGGGCATCACTGAGGGACTCCTTCAACTTCACAAAGGACTGGTTTTGGGTGGCGATGCAGAGATTATAAGCGTAGAGGAAGCTCCTAGTGTTTGGATGGTACGGTTTGTCGTTTGTGTGCACGTTAAAGAACAGCGGTGCAAGCACATTTCCTTGTGGTAGGCCATTTTTCTGTCTGCGTCATCTGCTGCGATTAACGTCTTTACTCAAGAAAACGATAAGGTAAGAGTTCTTGGTATATTTTTGTCTGAATTCGGTATATAAAAGATATATCGACTGCTTTAATATTCGAGGCCTAGCTGTTTCTATACTGGCTCTCGAGGACGTTGCATACCAGGCGCGCCTCGGGGAAAATAGCTAGGCCTCTCATAGCAGTCGATATATCTATACTATAGTATAATTTTGGGAATGAGCCTTGACCCTCAGTTTCGACGCCACATGGTAGGGGGCACCAATTGAATGGCCAAAAAAAAAGAAGGGAAAGGACAAAGAAGGATGGAATGAGAGGGAAAGAAAGGGAGAGGGGAAAGGCAACTAACAAAGGACCCCCTCCCACATCCTCCTATCATAATATGGCCTTGTGCTCTCACTGCTTCTGCTGCTCTTTTTTTTAGTAGGGATCAGGGCTAGGGATGCTCATATGCCTCTTCCAATGCAATATCACACACACACACACACACACTCTCTCTCTCTCTCTCTCTCTCTCTCTTTCTCTACCCCTCCCTCTCTCTCATCAGTATCAAATTTTGTTTTTCTTCTCATTAGTGCCTTAGCATGCAAAATGTGTTGATCAGATATTATTAAAGCAATGTTCCCTTTCCCCGTTTTTCTAATGCAGTTTAATATCCAGTGGAAACGTCTGTTGTCTTGCCATGTCTGTCTCGCCATGATCATCTCTATATCTGTCATCATGCTGATCTGTTTATCTCTCTCTCTCTCTTTCTATTTTTCTTCTTCTTCTAATTCTCCTCCTTGCATGATATTATATTATTTTGTTTGTTAAAACATTACATCTATTTTAAGAACGATAAGTTCAAATCATTTAATCATATTTTAAATACATTATTTTTCTTTTGTCATTTCATCCTCTTTTATGTTGTTGTTAAATTTGCTTTTTGTTATACTGAATTTTGTATATAAGTTAATTGTTTTTAGATGTTGTAAAGTCAAGATTAATTCCTTATAAAGATATGTTATTTTAAAGGGGGAATCGTTATTTGTATTATTATTTAGGCAATGACTCGCTTATCGTGATTGCTCATGATGATCAGCTCCCCAGAGTTCGAATGGATCAAGAAGAGACTATTCAGTCTAGGCAGCCCACCGTCTACAAATCCGCGGAAAAAACGCCAAAATGGAACATTTTGGCTGGAAACCTAGGCAAACATAAATCTCATGACGTTTTGTGTGAAGATGACTGGGACATTATCCTTGACGTCATCTCAGAATAGTACAGACGGAAATGATAAACACATGATCTTTATGAATCTACATTTTTAAACTCCAGTTCAACTTTGAATTATCAATATCAGGGAGGGGGTTAACTAGCTTAGGCTGCAGCCCCCCCCCCCCCTGTCTCCCGAAGACTATGAAAGTCAAAAATTCTATGGAACCACTAAAAACAAATTTAGACCGCGATCGAAGTGATGTCGTGATTTCTTATACCTTGCCAATTATATGCAGTATGTTTTACAAATACTTCAAGGGAGACGAAAAATTACGGTACAGAGATAAAGATAAGTAGATAGATATAGATAAAGTGCAATCGCATAGAATTTCAATAAGTCAACTTAAGGGCAGTGATCGTTTGCACAGTTCAATAGGTGACGCACAAGGCAAATGGAATAGCCTTATTGATAACTAGGTATAAAGGTAATTATATAAAGTAATACATTTATATAATTATAGACAGATACATGTAGATGAAAAGTGAATTATAATTTAGAAAGAATGAAAGTGGAAAACGGGAAAGGGGAGCTTCATTTTCAAAAATGTGCAACAGCAATTGTAAAAAAATGTTTCTATATATGCGTTGTAATGAACTGGGTTAGTTCAAATAATTTAAAGACTCATACGCCAACGGCATGAACGATGTTCAAGGTACTATTTTATGGGAACATCTTATTCTTCGCATCGTTGAATTCTGATATTTTTGGGTTTTGTCTCGTATTGTAGCGTGTACACACCGAGTAAAGCTTGCTGCAATTGTTTTACAACAAAACTTAATTCGATGATTGCAGTGTTTAGCTTACTTTGTTGTCTGTATATATTGACGTTTTGTCAAGTCTTAGAAACTTTATGGGATAGACAAATATATTTTGTGTCAACATCTATATTAGTTTTCCTTTCAGCAAACACACGTAAAAGGCCCTTAGTAAAGCTTGCTATACTTGTTTTTATATACATTTCATTTTTAGTGATATTATTTACTTTGCGATTACAGTTTCTTGTCTATTTTGCTTTATACTGTATATATTTTTGCTCTATATTTGTATTGACCGTGGAGGCTTAACTTGTATTGATTTGATACATGTATAAGATTATCTGACTTATTAAAGGTTACCCATTTTGCCATAAAAAAGGCTTATAAATTATGCTTATAAATTAATTTATTGGGCGAGATTTAAGGACAATTTGAATTAATGTCCTAGATATTTATGGAGCTTACGCGTTCACATGAAAAGGGTGATGGCCAAACAAAATGTTCAGTGTATATACGCACCACAGTGTATATAACCAATTCAAGAATATGGAAATTCGTCACCGTGTTCATTTTTTAAGAATAATACTTTCTTTTGTATATTTTGAACTAAGTGTGTAGAATTCTGACAGCCAGTGCGATTTGCATAAAGTGATGTTATGGTATAGTGGTTAATTCATGTGACTCTCAATCCAAGGGTTGAGGGTTCAAATCTCAGCCCAGCACTGATGTCCTTTGGCAAGACATTAATCCACATTTGCCACTCTCAACCCAGGTGTAAATGGGTACCTGGCAATCGCTGGGATAATAATGATTGCAGGATCCTGCAATCCAATTCCATAGTTCATATGTCTTTATATGTTTACAAAATCTAAGAGAGCTTTTTATACTGAGTTTAACCCCAGTGTTGGTCAAGCTTATTATGTAGTGAATTATTATAGCCCTATATGTGTATAAACAATTTTTGCCCTTGCCATGTTACAGGGCCTTGTTTCATCAAACGTCACAAAAACTGTAATAAGCTACTGAAATAATGGCATTTGATTGGCTAAGAGCAAATTTGTCACAGAAATTTAGCATTTGTTTTTGATAACAAGTTTTTATGAAACAGGGCCCTGATCCAGTCAATACTCTCGAAATTACTCTCAGCATCTCATCTCAAATGGTATTGCTTATTTGAGGAAACCAGTGTAAAGTACTACTCATGTTATTACATCATGAAAGAAATTGTCTGAAAGCAGGAAATATAGATAAATATATTGATATCATAATTTTTTTTTCCTTTCCCTTTTTCAAGAGGAATATTTTAACGCTTTCTCATCATTGTCACAGGGTATGTATTCTTGCACGTATTGTGAGCAAACTCACGACACTTTACAAATTATTTTGGTAGAGTCGCACAAATAAATAACAGAAGAAGGAATACATAAATTAGTAATGCATGTATGTAATTGTATATACTATTATGGCAGGGACATTGGAAATTCATTTTATATTTTTTATTTTAAAGATTTTAAATCTACATATTTAATTATACAGTGACATAATGTCTAGTATTTTGTTTCATTTTAAACAACAATCAACGGAATCCTGGGACAAGGATCTGATGATATTATTTCTACAAAAATGTATATTAAGCTGTCTCACTGTACATGAATGATAAACTCTGAAATATTTAGGTGAGGCTTTGGAACAATGATGGGAGAAATTGACATGAGCAGGTACATTCCATCATAGGAATATGCATGATCTTGTGAAAAATTTGTTTCATTAAATATTTTTACCCTACATTAATGTTTCAAACGAAAATAAGAACATTATTTTGTGTTCAGCAATATTTTTTTTTTACATTGGTCTAGATTTCTGGTTTTAAAATTAGATTTTTTTATTTTTATTATTTGTTTATTTATTCATTATAAGTTTATTGATTCTACAAATGCTATTTTTATGATT